>JAQFVV010003423.1:0-11165 GCA_028023455.1 Epiperipatus broadwayi | reverse complement strand
ATACTAATGAGTAAATAATAATAATAGATTTATACTTACATATAAAAATATCGCAATAATATCGAAATAAATATTCAAAAAAATTAAACTTTTAAAACGTATATTTTGTTATATATAACAGAAATAAATAATCTTTTAGATTTTTAAAATAAAAACGAAGATTTTATAAACTGAATCTTTTTGTTTTGATTACATCTCATTTTTTAAATATAGAAACAGGAAACCATTAACACAGCACAAGATTGAAAAATAAAGTGGCTAACAGGTTTCTCTGGGCAGAATTGCTGGAGATTCTTGATTTCATTTAAGGAGAAGCCACAATACATCACATCACATCGAATCTGATTTCTTACCAATTTACAAACGAACACTAGCGGTAATGATTTTAAATATGTATGAAAAATGTAAAATTAAATATTGTAGTTGATAAAAAAAGTAAAAAAAGTTTGTCTGGTATTAATTTTTTTCAAATATTTGAAATTTTTTATTAGTCATACTTTATTTGCTTATTTTTTTAATGCGAATTTTAAAGTAATTTTTTCTTGTTGCTTTGCTTTTATGCAAATTCTGAAATTTACAGACCCTATCCCCTATTTTTCAAGGTAAATTAAGTCTATTTTTGTGCGATTTTTTTTAGTGCAAGTTTTCTGTGGAACTTATCTACTGCATAAAACGAGACCCAGGTGTATGCACTTAAAATTTCTACCTCACCATTCTTGAAGAATATTACCTAATTCTCTTAAAGACACAGATAATCCCTAAGATACAACTCATATTAAACTAACATTCTTTAGTTGGTCACATATAATGTTTTCCATGTTTAATTACTTCAGTATTTATCAATATTAAATTATTATACATTAATTTACGTATTTCAAATTTTCTGCAGTCACAAATGGTAAGATTAATAACTATTATTAATATATTTATAAGAAGTTGTTGTTTAAAAAGTTTGATTCTTATAAATACAGCATTAAAATGTTAACAAAAGGAAAATCTGCTCAATTTATTATCAGAAAAATAGAAATTACAAAAGATAGCTCACATTATTCTAAATCTAGAATTTTACATAAGCATGTTTCAGTGAGAGATGTGGAAATAATTGTGAATTTCAAATTTATGCCTATTGAAATTGGCCTGCTGCTGTTATCATGAAAATATTTATCATTATTTTAGATCTATTTATTATTTTCTCAATGTTGTACATTGAGATGTCCTCTATTCACTCTGTTTATTAAAGTACAAGTTCAAGACATTATTTATGCATTTACGTCAAGCTGGAATCTTAAAATTCACTCATCTGCATTTAAGAATAAAAACAAGATTAAACCACTAAACATCACATGATCATTATTTCTTATGCTAGCACATTTCTGTTATTAACACAGTCAAAACTCTACTGTATGGAGAGTTTTACCTGTGTTAAAAACACAATTTTTTAAACAATACAAAATTTAGAACAAAAAGAATCATTTGATTCTCAATGTTCCTAAATGCATACATATAAGTGTGTATATAATCATTATCATTATTTTCAATATGTATTGATTCACTGCAGGTTAAAGGTTATTCAAAAGAGTATAGTTTCTATTCTCCTTATTATATGTTCTCACATTAGAAAATTTCTTTATTTCACTCATCCATCTCATATGTAGTATGCATTTAGGTCTTTTACAATTTCATGGTAGTTCAGTGTTAATCTATTATTATCACTGTTAGTGATAAGTCCATCACATTTTCTTTTCAGTTTTGTAATCATTTTACTTATGACTATCTAATTTGTAAGCTTTCTCATTCATGTATTTCATTTTCAAACATTCCTTGCTGCTAACATATATCATTCCATATTACAGTGAAGTGTACAAACTTAGATTTATAATTAAAAATTGGCAAAATGCATCTAATAAAATTTTGCATTTTCAAAGAGATAGATATATTTCTTTTTAATATTAAATTGCTTTTTATCAAAATATTCTACTTTAGTTTAACTTTATGAATAATTTCATTTATTAAGTGTCCATCTGTATTAATAATCTGACTAAGCTATTTGTACTGGAAACTTCTTTTAATTAATGACTATCAATATTTTATATTCTTCTCAGAGAAAACTCACTGAGCATTACTTTATTTTTATTAACATTTAGTGTTAATTATACTTCTTTACTTCCATCTGATAAATCTTGTAACATTTTCTGAAGTTCTGAAGCATTATTTGCAAAAAGAAAACAAAACACTTTCTTATATCATTGTGACAGTTTTTACAATGACTTCTGAAAGCTCTAAATATTATTTTCTAAACAAAGCACATCATCTGCAAAACTAGATAATTTATATAATCTGTATTTATTATTATTAACATAACTTGCTATTTTAATGCATGAAATATTTCTTGCAAAATTGCTGTAAAAATCATGATCTGTGAAATCATCTTCTCTTAGTCCCTCTCACTGTTATCCTTATCAGTATTACCATTTTAATATATGAATTTTTTCTACAGTACAGGCTTTTTCATACCTGCACTCCAATACATAATATATAGGGGGATTGAACTCAGATTTTCACATGACCATCAACTATCCATGCTATCTCATACTGCTGACACACTTGATCACACACATGATGGAAAAATAAATAATCACCCAATATAGTCATTGCTGTTGCAATTTGATAAATATTTTTCAGAATATAATATTGAGTCAGCATTTTAGTAATTCAATACTTTAATCACCATAAAAAAGCTTACCAATTCAAATGTCTTTAAATAATATACTATCCCATAAAAAAATTGTCATTGGTCACTATAGTTTCTATCAATGCTTACATATGATCGATTGGGTTAAAACAAATACAGTTTGATATTTAGATAGACTCAAATCAGTTATAATTCCATCATTTTCTGGAGATATTTCCTTCTTCATCGATTTAATTATCTGTCATACTTTTTAATTTAAAATACTTAGCAAATCAAAAGAAGTATTATCTGTAAAATATTCTTTGTTTTGTTTATTCTCTATTATTATATAATTTCATAATATAATGCTTACACATATTTCATGATACTAGCTGCCTTTTTTGTAGTAGTTCAGTTTTTCCTTATTGTACAAACAACTTTATTTGCAATATCAACATGTTACTTTACACTTTTAAGAGTTATATTGCATTCTATATTTTCTTTGCCAGTTTAAAATATTATTTTGTTATATCATTATTAATTCCTATTATAACATTTTACTAAACACTTGATATTCAATTCTTCTTACCGGATCATTTTTATATATTTTCATATACTTTCTTTTCCTCAAATATTGTCTTATTATAGAAGAAAATTTATTGCAGAATTGCTGTTTTTGGTAGTAGTTAACTTTCACTGACTTTTTAATTGTGTAGTAATCGTCTTCTCATTAATTTTATTAATTTTATTGAAGTATGAAACTTCATCAAAATCTGTTAACAATTTCAAACAATTTGAATGTTATAATGTAACTTCATTGATAATATTTGGTTTTTTAAAAAAATGATCTCTATTTAATTTATATCAATTGGAGATTATATCCTGTATTTAAATGATTAAAAATATTACTATCCTAAAATGCACATTTTCTATTATTCAAAATATAATCCAGTTCTGTTACAGCTTTATTTTGATTTTTCTATGCCTATTTCTATTTAGTATTTTTTTCATGAAAAATTATAAGATATAGGTTTTTTTTCTGCAAATTGCAAATGTGTATTCTATTTTATTTTTATTGCCACACCAAAATTACTTGAATAGTTTCATCTTTCAACATTTACACATTCTCACAATAAAGTTTTCCATGGCAACTTTATAATGTGAGAATTGATCAAATGTATTTTGTACATCTACATAACAATCCTCTATTTCTTCAACACAATAAAAAACTTATGATATAAACCTGAAATATCTGCATTAAACCTTAATTATCTGCATTAGATATTTTTAAATATTTTGAATTGTTCTCTCTGATATACTATCAATGTCCACATTATTGTTATTTAACTTTTTCAATGAACCACAAATTGCAATTTTCCTCCATTTTGTCTTTAAATGTTCATCATTTAAAAATTGTTCCTTTTTTTAACTTCACAAAGTTCACAAGGTGACATGTGATATTAGATAGTTCTACATTTAGATGCCATTATTTTTCATTTGAAAGTGAGCTCTTTTAAATATTCAAATAAAGAGTTATAATTGAATGGAAAAGTATATCCAAAATCAGGATATTTTAACACCCTCCAACATTAACCACTAGCTGCTGCTTTGGCTGTAGATTTTACAGCTTATTGTTAATCATGACCATAATTTTGTTTTGTCAGTCATCATTGTAAATACATATAAAATATTTTTATTCACAGACATTAATTATTCTTCCATAAAAAAACTTGATATTTCAGTATAAAAATATCATTCAAATTAGTAGAAAGACTATGATGGGTCTTGTTTTAACAGTCAGTTTTAAAATAATAAATTCAGCATGATTGCCAATGGTGAAACTGTCTCTTCATTCTTATTTATTATATAAATAATCATATAATAAAGCAGCTATAACATAAACTTATGGAGAGGGCATTGATAATTTTATCTTGCTCACTTTTTTAAAAGCTAATAGTGACAAAAATGTCTCTGTATGGTTATCATCAAATCCTTTCTTAAGACATATATAAAATACATATTTTGCAGGTTCATCCGTGTATATATATTGTAAATATCGATAAGTCGATATTATATTTTTAAATTATCATTTGTTATTAAAAAAAAAAATCTCTTTAAGTTGATGTTTACATATGAAATATTTAAATTTTTCTTTTATGTTTATTAAATATAGTTATTATTTGAAGTTATTGTTTTATTTATATATATTGATAGTACATCATAATAAACATTTAATTATTAAAATAAATAAGGACATATAAATTGTTAATTATAAAAAAATTATTTTATTTACAATGATTATTAAATGTAATAAATTATAATATATGTATATTTTTAAAGAAATCAAATTTTCAATTTAATATTTTATATATATATATACTTGATATTTTATTTTTATTTTAATGTTAATTGTTTTAAAAGAGAACATATATAACATGAGTTTTAAAATAGCATCTGCTGGCGCATGGAACGATAGCAACAACAATAAAGGAAGCCATTATTTTGATATATTATTATTGGAATAGATATAGAACAAACAACTGAAAAATAAAGATTTTATTGTACTTTAGTTCTATAAAATTTACTATTCTTCAAAATACTGAAATAATATATATATTTTATGGTAAATACATAAATTATGGCAGGTTAATCAAGAATCGCAGCCAGGAGGCTGCATCATCGCTTTCATTTATTCCAAGGCAATTTTCAATGGAACAACTAAAAAAATTCAATGTATAAATTTCATCGCGCCTGGAGTTGAAACTAGATATAGCTATCTTAAATGTATAATCATCAATTTAATCATAATTTGGAAGTAATTGGAATTAACATGCTGGATTTAACATTTTAATTGGTTTATTTATTTTTTAAAAAGGAAGGAAATTTTAAAATGGATAAAATATGCATATATCTAAGGATTAACAATTTTCTTTAATATAATAATTTCTTCGCCTTTCGATAGAATGCATTCTAATAATCAAAAGTAAACGGATAAAAGAACTCATGGAATAAATTAACTTTTTGGAAAGGAAAATTAGCTAAATGAACTTTAAAAGGTATTTAATAATTTTATATATGTATGAGTAATATATAAATATATTTTTGAGATTGATATATTTTTTTTTTATTTACTTTTATTTTTTTTTTTTATTATAAAATACAACGTTTTATAAGTGGTCAATTTAAGCATCTTGTTTTATAATAATATTAAACGTATAACAGATGTTCAGACAATTATCTTAAATAATTTAAAAATCTTAAAATGTAATTTATAGGTTGAAGTTATACATGAATTGTTATATTTATATTATAATGCTTAGGCAAAAATATGTCTTTATATATTTAATCTATATATATTTATTACAAGTATATACATATAGTTATTCTTTGTATTTATATTTAAAACATCAATATTATTTAAAGTTGAACTATAACATAAAATAAAGGATGTACTATTTGTTTTTATAAATAATGCCTTTGTAATTATTTAAAAGAGCGATACTATATTATTCTTATTTTCTTTTAATGCCAAAGTTATTATGAAATTAATTGAATTTATAAATAATAAAAGATAATTTCATATTTCATTTATTATTTGGTTTGTAGGTCACTTACACATATTATTATTCATTTATATATTTAGAGGTACATAAATTTATATAGTTAGATGTGTATATTTGAATTTAGTAGAAGTCCCTTTGTTTCTAATATATATATTGATTAGTTAGTCACATCATCTTTAAAAATAAATTATAAAGATAGATCTCATTGCTTTGCATGATTTTAGATTTGTTTTATATATAGCTAGCTGGAAGTGCATTTAAACAATTTATTTAAATATAACTGGAATAATTTCGTTTTTCTTCAATCTTTAATTTTAATGGAATACCTAATAGACGTTCCATTATATTTAGCTTATCCAATTGTAAGCTACCATATAGTTTCCATTACATTTGGCTTGCCCAATCGTGGGCTGCCTCATATACGTTCCATTACAATATATATATATTAAAAATGAGATATCTATTAAATAGAGAAACTTCAACTTTTGACATTACTAAAAATTATAAATTATTATTAATTAACAATCCCTGAGGATAAGTAAGTTTTCTGCATAAATGTATAATAGTTCTTTTGGTGGAAGCTATTGAAATAAAAGGGGTCCAATAAATAGAAATGAAGAGATAATATCCATTAGAGATAAACTCTAACTTTTGATGTTACCAAAAATTATCAATTGCTACTAGGGACCCCCAACAAATGAGCTGTTATAGATTTATGAAAAAAACTTGCTTAGCATCAGAAATTATTAATTAGTAGTAATTGATAATTTCTTAGGAACATCTAAAGTTAAAGTTTATCTGTATTAATGGATATTATCTCCTCATTTTTATTCATTAATATAATAACAATCCATATAATCATTTAAATCAACATCACCCCTTTTATTTCAAAGACCAGAGCTATTATAAGTTTATGAAAAAAACTTCCTTAGCCTCAGAAATTTTTAGTTAGTAATAATTGATAATTTCTTAGTTACTGAAGTCTTAAAGTTTACCTCTATCTAATAAATATTATCTCATTTCTATCCATTATTATAATAACAATCCATTTAAATATTTAATTCAACATGCACACATATACATATAACAAATAAAATGTCTGTTAATTAATAGTTTATTACTATTATATTTATTATTTTTAGTGTTATATATATATATATATATATAAGAATAGAAATGAGGAGCTAATATCAATGTAATAAAAATAATTTAATCTTTGATGTAACCAATCCCTGATGCCCAAACAGTTTTTTTTATTAAACCTACAATAGTTCTTTCGTTTGAGTTTTTTTTTCTTGTAGCAAAGAAAACAGAAGACCTAATATGGGTTTAATGACAAAACTGGTCTGATTTCAGGGATTGTCAATTAGTAGTGATTGATAATTTCGTGGTAACATCAAACGTTAAAGATTATTTCTATTTACAGTGATATTATCACTTATATATATATATATATCCATACATAAATGGATAAATTATTTCTATGAGTATAAATTTCTCATCATTTTCAGTATCAGAGGGGATGGCAATCTTGCCATAATTTAGATGCAGTTATTTACTTATTTATAAGTAAGTGTTCTTTAAACAGTTGACAGATTACCAATCATTTTGTTTTATATTAATGGTATCACTATATGTTGTTCCCAGATTTCCCTTCCAATCTACAATCTGTGATAAAATTTGAGCCAAATGATTATTTTGTTAGAAAGTTCAGAAATATTTTAAAATAATCTACAGTCAACTTAGATAACTATCCTACATTGTCAACAAATATGTATTTTCCTAGTTAGAGGATAGTGCAAATATACAACAAATACTTAATACATCTACAATGGCAAATTTGAAAGTCATGTTAGTACTAATTATTTTTTGCCTTTTCCTTTATGAGTGGCTGTTGACAATGTTTCTTCATACAATGGACTATTTGTTTAAAAGTTTGTTTTATTTTTTTTCTATATATGATTTTCCTGAATTTATTGTCTAGATAGATATGAGAACTGGACACTCAATCAATGTAGCATAAAAATTAGTAATTTACTTATGAATGTTTCACTTTTTTTTTTAAATGTAATTTAGAAAAATCTAAACATTAATCAATATGTTCTCCATCTTTATAGATATAATGATAATAGAATCTACTGCTATAAAGTCACATTTTCGTTAGATTGAATTTGCAAATCCAATGTTTGCAAAATTTTGTAAAATATAATTTTATGGTAAACTTGAGTTTGATATTTGTGGAATGCATATTATTTGTATTATCACAATTATTGCAAAGACATCCCAATAAAGTTGCAAAGTTTGTCTGCATTGGATATATTTGGCAGATAATATCATACATTTTGGTAACTATAATTAGATATGGTGTTTAAAAATTTCTGAAAGAATAATGATTTCAGCAATAATATATCAAATAAACAAAAAAAAAAAAAATAAACAGCATGTTCTTATATGTGAACATATTTTTGATTTATATATATGTTTTTATGGTCATCATAAAACTTTATTGTAGTAGTATTTTTGCTAATTTTGTATTTTCATCTCTTTCTCTCAGAATTAGAATGGTTATAATCTTTTGCAAGTAGTTGATGATATTATATATATTTTAGTAGTTAGCCATCATTGTGAATTAAA
The DNA here is from genome assembly GCA_028023455.1 of Epiperipatus broadwayi. NCBI lineage: Eukaryota > Metazoa > Onychophora > Udeonychophora > Euonychophora > Peripatidae > Epiperipatus > Epiperipatus broadwayi. Next base: position 2,297 of record JAQFVV010003423.1, on the reverse strand, counting down.
AAAAAAAAATGCAATCTTTCAAAGAATAAAGACATCTTTTTTTCATCATATACAGTTGCCATCAAAATTATCACTTTATAAATAGAAATATGTTTGTCTATTTATGTTTAGTGTGTAATGTTGTTTTTTCCATTTTAAACTGTTTTTATTTTAAATTTTTGAGATTAAAATCTTTTATTCACATTTAAGTGAATAAGTTATTTTCAATAAAATAAATAAAATTGAAATATTGTAGTGTTAGTAATTGTTGAAGAATATATGTGTGTTAATATGTATTTAAAAAACAGGGAGATATAAGATTTTAAATGGAATAAAATTATATAAAAGTTAATTATTTAAGTTATAATTGTATTATTTTTTGTTAATATTAATGCAAGACATTCAAAAACAAACGTTCAGTGTGTGTGTGTGCAGGTTGCAAAGAGAACAATAGAAAATGTTAGCATAATATGATTACTAAGAGATGATTTCTCAACATAAGTACAATAACTCTAATATCATCAATTTTACAATAAGAGGGACGGGAATTGTTTACCCTTAATAAAAAAAAAATACTTGATTAGAAACTTTTGATCCCATTACATCATTTTCTTTTAATACTGTTTTTTAAAAATAGCAATAATATTAAAGTTATTAGCCATGGTTGTCAGCTAGATAAAGATAGTCTGACAAGGCTTGTGAGAACTCTGTTTCAATTTCCTACATTATTGTTGAGTTTACATTAGGCAATAATGTTAAAATAAAGCAAAACCCTAAAATAAAATAAAAGCTTATATATAAGAAAAAAAGAAAATTATATTTTTAACACTTAAGCATTGAAGAAGTTATATTTCAGTGATATCCAGGGGAAAATCTTATTGCATGGACCAATCAACATTTCCAAAAATTCTTAAATTTAACATCCACTTGTAATGGTCTTCAAAACAAGTTTTGTGAACAATAGACTTTTTATCTAGAACTTATAAAATTTAACCAAGATGAACTTTCTTTTTTTGTAATCTATGCTTTTCTACTTCATCAACAATTATCACCCAGGAAACCTGTTGAAAGTGAGATTAAAAATGAACTTTAAATTTAAGACTTTAGATTTTAAAAAAAGTCATAATTGCCATTAATAATAATTTTATTATGAATTGTGTTTATGCATTTTTTTGTTAGAGCTCCCAAAGAAATATTCTTTAAAAACAACAAAGGTAATATATATATATGTTTGCTTTGCATGAAATGCATGTTTGCAAATATCCCATATACTAATTTTGGTATGAATAGTTATGCTTGTTAAGGGTTATATAATGACTAGTAAAATTTATTATCGTTATAAACTTTAAATCTTATAAATACACTATTCCATGGTAAAAGGAATTGTGTTGATTTATTGTGAGCCATTAAGTATACGAGTTTAAGAAGTATGGTATTGGTAAACATAATTTGTTACACAAATGATTTGAATAGAAATCTTCTTATTGTATGTTAAATGAGAATATACAAGAATATGTGTAGAAATATGTTAAGATTACTTTTAACATGTTATTAAACACACTAATCTTGTGATCTTAAATAGCTTGTTGAGAAATTTTTTCATTTTATTTGTATGAATAGATAAGTTCAAGGTATTATAAAAAATTTACATCTGAAATACATATAGAAACTATATTCCAAATTAATTATTTAATTATTATTAAATAATTTCATTCTTTTCTATAACCCTGGTTACGATATCCTTTTTCAGCTTACAGAAGACATTGTTGAATATTAATAGAATCATTCCACTTTATTTCGCATTATAATTTTTATAATTTAAAAAAAGCTGTAGTAACTCCAGAAAAGATTCACTCCTGGCTTCTTATACTGTTATAAATGGCACCCAAATCTGGGCCAATGATGATCATGCATTGGTGGTCATTGTAATAAAATTGCTACTGAACTTGATCTCAAATATAACCACATGTAAGAAAAAAAGGATGCATTTTATGCAGAATTAATTTTAAAAAATACTGTGAATATGGGACAAGAGTGTTAATAATTATAAATTATAAAATAATTGTTTTAATATATATTTTAAAAGTTCATGTTTAGAGTTGAATAAAAAATGTATTGGATTGAGTATTTGCTTGTTTGAGTTGATTTAGCTGTAATTTCAATTTTGATGATGAATGGAGGGTTTTGTCATTGGCTCAAGGATATAATGTTTTCATGCAATTCTGAGATGTATTCTATCTCAGGCATTGCTTCAAGCCACTTTTTGATTTGTTATTGTTTATCATTGTGCAGCTAACATAGTCCTGCCATGAACTCCA
>JAQFVV010003422.1:0-11172 GCA_028023455.1 Epiperipatus broadwayi | reverse complement strand
ATAATCAGTGATGTCACCAAGTAAAAACTTTATTGGTGAAAACATATTGCATATCGAAAATATTAATGTCAGTGAAAAAGTGAAATAAGAGATATTCTATAAAAATTGCTTTCTAGAATGATAAATGGGTAATACATCATCTAATTACCCATACCGCTTGATGGTGCTGTTGCTAGTGAAAAATAAATAGATATAACATTACCGGGTTGTTTTTAAATTTTGTTGATTTATGTTTTTAATATTTGGATTTGCTTGATTTTTATTTTTTTGTTGTTGTCGTTTTGCTTTTTTTGTAACCAGTTTTATGTATATTTCTTAAAAATAAAAAAATATTTTTCTTTTTTTTTGGGGGGGGGGGGTGTTTTTTAAAATATTCTGTCTTTTTTTTAAAAAAAAACAAACATTTCTTTTTTCCTCTCTTTTTTTTTTTAAAGAAAATTTTTTTCCAAGTCTTTTTTATTGTTTTTTAATAAACTTTTTTTTTTGAGAAACAAGGCTTTTTCAACAGACCTCTCTAAGACCTGTCATCATATTCCTTATGGTGTTTTGACACCTTTCCAACTCAGCTCTAATACGCTTCACTGTAAGCTGTTCCTGGCTAATATAATAATAAATTAACTGTACCTCTTGCAAAAAAGTGACTCAGCAGCTCTCAAACCCCATTCCATGAGTAAATGGAACACCTTCGTCGACACTGATGCAATTGACATTCCATTTCAGATGTTTGACAAACACCTTAATTTCATTAAACCACCACAAAGACAGTTTTTCTGGGTGGGTAAAAAATGTTGTTCTGGGTTGAAGGAAGGCCACGACATCTGCTTCTGTAGAAGGTAAATCTCAAAACTACAACACTGAATGGTCATCTGTAATTGAACTGATTTGATCTCAAAAAAGTATCGGAAAGTGTGCTACTTGATTGTGTTTTTTGCCGAATCATGATTTACACTCCTCATTTAGTGAATTCTGACCCCTGACAATGAAAGTAGGGGCGTTTGAGAATTTGTTACAATTTTTACTAACTCACATAAATTACAATACATTTAAGCAAAGAAAAATCTGTTCTAATATACTTTTCATCATTACAACTACAGAAAACTTCATATCATATGCTGTACAATAGTCAAGAGTAATGTCTATAGAGAGTGTCGCATACTCATTGCTAATACTTTTCAACATTCTAGAGATGTTGGAGTAAGGGAGCACTTGAACATCTTAGTGTTTGAACAGTTTACAGGCCATAAAATCTATGAGCGGCTTTGTAAACAGCATATTTATGTCCTTTAGCATAGAACAGCACTAACATGTAGTGTGAATCAACAGATCATATATTACTGATAAATGTTATCAAGGCAAGTGAACTAATTCAGTTGGACAATAGAAATAAAATAAAGAGGTAAATTAATCATTTATGGTCTCATCAGTTTGATATGTCCAAATCAGGAAATAACAGAATAAAATCTATGTGCACCAAAGAGAGTGCAAAACAATGAAACAACAATGGACAGTTAGATAGGAAAAAATTATTTATTTGAGGTAAATATGCAATCACATGATTGAACAGTTGAACATGTGGAGGATCTTTTATCAACAAAATAGCCTCATCAAGAAAAAAATAAGTGAACAGGAGGAAGCAGGATCTCTACCTTGAACTAGAAGTGTCCCAAATCATTGAAGATCTCAAAGGTTATATGATTACCTTTTATATAATTAAAGAGGATTTGAACACAAATTTTCAAGCTCACCACACACATGTGAAAAATATAAATGATCTCCAATAGATGTATTTCATGCTGAACTAGCCCTCATTAGTTGCTCTAGATCATCATTACATATCACAAAATATGTATATTAGAGATCATTTATCTTCTCTATAGGTGTATGGCATGTGTATTTGGTTGTATGAGATAGAGTAGATAGTCAAAGGGAGCATGAACGTCTGTATTCAAATCATCTTTAATTACATATAATCTCTGGGTATATAAATTATACTTGCATTTATTCAATGATTAAACAATACTTTTTGTAACTTTCTATTGTGAGGAAAGAGTTGGACTATTGTAAATACAATTTATTATTGTAATATTAGTACAGAGAGTATATTAATAAATTTCTCTCTAATTAATTTATTATTACTACAGAAAAGTTATATATATATACTATAATATATTTGAATTCTGAAATGTATAACAAGATTAGATTTGTGCAAGATTAGACAAATATAAAAAATCCTGGAGAGTAAAAAAAAATTAACATTTTTTAGATTTGTTGTGTTGTTGCATCATCGAATTAGTTCATCATGCATGTGTAAGGAACCAAAATTAATGGTAATACACATAATCATAAGCTATGTTAAATATTGACTTGTGTGAAGATACTAAATTAACACAGACAGATATTAAGAAGTATTACTTGTTTACTTTTGATTTATTTATGCGTGTTTATTTTTCACAAATGAATGATTGTGTTGCTACATGACTGATATTATCAAAATACCCGGAATAATACAGCAATGGCAGAAGAATATTATTTTAATTATTGTTCGCATCCATATAATGTAAATGAGCATATGCCAAAAAGCATCTTTTGTAGTTAAGAACTGAGAATAAAGTCAATATGGAAATATATAAAAGCATAAGCATTGTAATATATTTGGGACCTTATAGAGAAAATGTTCGTTCATTAAACTGTATTATATTTAATTAATTTATTTATTATCATACGTATTGAAAGGCAAGTCTGAAAGTGGGAATGATATATTTGATAGTTTCAGGTTAAATAATGAAGGAAATAAGCATCCTTGAAAATTTTATTTCTATTTTGTATATTTTTATTGATATTTTAGTTTATTTTGACTTCAACATATTGATGGTAAAATGAAAATTCATATCATTAAAATTGCAATCCGATCAAAAGAAACAGAAAAGAAATGTTAGGGATCTGCCTTACACCATAGTATCAAAAATATTCATTCTCAAAATATAGGACTGTAAAGTGAAGAACTGTAATGACTTGATAAATAAATATTAAAATAAAGAATATGATAGTTGCAAATATAATACATCTATAACAGGAGTGGGCAATTGTTTTGGCTCAGGGGCTGCAAAGATTGGCGAAGAGCTGCACTTTGTGGAAGTGAAGGTTAGAGAAGGCCACACCTTTTTTTCATGACACATTAAACATGCTTCTTTATTTCCTGCATTACCAAATAAATATTTGTTTGTCCATTGTTCCTTAAATACATGACATTCATCACCAATTTTACATTTTTTGGAGGGTTCATGGTTTCACTAAAGTTGGAAATGTATATATTTGCTAATGCAAAGACAAAATTGAAATTAACCAGGTCAACTGGAAAAGCACTGCACAGTGTATCTGTACTGTGCATGTGTATTAACATGGCCATCCTCATGGAAAATATGAGACAAATCTTTGGTCATGCCCGGGAAGGAAATCTCAGTTTGAGGCGGATTTTTCTGATTGTCTTGGCCGGCCGCATAAAAACTCTTAGTGGGCTGCATGTGGCCCTTAGGCCAGTATTTTCCCACTCCTGATCTATAACATTATTCAATGTTTTAGAAATGTGAAAGATAAAAATCTCAAACAAAAATTGAATATTTCAAAGTCTCAAATAACCTCATATTGAATTAATATATTTTAGGACATATAAATAATTTATCATAAATTTAATAATATATCATTTATGTAATTTTTTTGAAAATTTACTTAATAAATTATTTGTTATTTGAAAATATTTTTTAATCACAAATGGATAAAATAATCACTTTGAGAAAGAATTATGCTGACCTTGTTCTGGAATTAATTAATAAAAGAATGATGTGGGCTGGTATGGAAGATAGAGAAGTGTGAGACAGATATTTGATGCAAATAAATGATGCAATGATGAAGATAATGATGATGTCAGATACATAAGGAGTTCTAAGTATCATTTATTCTTATTTCATATTGGTTCCTAAGCTATTTTTTTTGCATATTTATTTAAAAGAAAACATATTTGCCCGTATGCACACTGTAGAATGAGTTTAAGTGACAACTAATTCAAGTATCTCAGAAACTTGTTGACACTAAAATAGAGAATGAATAATTAGCTCTTTATAAATAAAAGTAGTTAAACTATTTAAATGAAGTGAAAAATAATTGAATTTCTTGAGGAAAATATTTCCATATGATGTTTTAAAATAATTATCCTGATAAAATTAGCAACAAAAAAAAACTAAATCAAAACCATACTATGTTGAGTTAATTTCTCCATACTTAATATTTCTTTCATAATATCTAGAATCATATATTTTCCACTTGTTCTTCCGCTAATAATAATTTCTATTCCTTTTTTTTTTGTCTTTCAATTATTTTGGTCCTATTTCTCATGGTTACTATAAGTGATATTTTAAGCAATATCATTATTTTCATATATATATATATATTGTAGAGTATTGATTTCAAACCCTACATTACAAATCCCAAAATCCTTGGGAATGAAAGTGAAAGAAATTTTGTTTTACACTCAAATGATTTTATTAGTGAAAGAGGACAATGTATGTGTCTTTGAATAGTTTGATAGTTATATTTAAAAATTAAAAATTTTAAAGCACATAAAAATAGCTGTCTGTGGACATAAACTCCATAGGATATTTTTATTGACTTTTTATATTTAATGTATATTGAATGAATTATAATGTTCTTTCTTTGTTAACAGTATTTTAATACTTTGTTATTACTAAATTATTCCATGACTTTAATACTAATAATATTAATAATCTATAGCTTTCAAATCATTTAGATTATTTTGATAGGCATGTTTTTACAGATATGAGTATATATATATATATATATGTGTGTGTGTGTGTGTATACAAACACTAAAGCATATACACTTACAGATATATTAAAATAGTTTTTATTTAAATAATTTGTATTTTCTGTGTAAAAAGTTTTTTTATATCTTATTTAAGTTCAATTTTTCTTATTTTATTTGAAAGGATTATGAAAGGAATGTCCAGGTTGAGAGAGAAATATATGATCAATTTTAACTTATAACTTCCATGTGTGAAATTTGGGGAGATGAAAATAATGACTCATTATAAGCTATTAAAATTACAGAGAAACACAAGGTTGTTTGATAAGGTATAATTTATAGATAGCTGGATATTTCAGTAACAACATGTGTGTAATGTCATCAAAGAGCCAACTTACATATATAGTCTGAATAGTAAGACAGTTTTCAGCAGACCAGCAGTAAAAGGTGGAATAAGTCTTTGCTTCTTAGAAGCAATGCATCAATTATTTTCTACAAATAATGGAGGGTAGAAAAAAAGATATTTTTATGGAGGTTTCAACGACAGATCCCAAGATCTATATGTGTGTCCACATCTGAAGAATTAAAATATAACATGGAAATAACAAATAGCATCCAGTTGTTGATTTCCAAAGTCCAAAAAAAACCTTGACTCCTGCTATTGTTTTACCTATGCCGTTGCTGAATTCAAATAAAAGCACAAAGTAAAAATACTGAAATTTATAATTAAAAGCAGAAATATCCATGGGTAGAAAACATTCATACTCAGAGTAGAAGCAATGAATAAACCATTCCGGTGTTAAAATGGTCCCTAAAGAAACGCAATTTATTTCACAGCATCATCATCATTGCAGTAAAATAGAAGAATTGTAAGCCCAAGCCAAAAATAGAACTTTTCCAGTAAACTGCTGCAATTGATAAATCTATGTATTTTGAACATTTGGTATGTGGCTGAATTCAAATTCTTAACCTCAGACAAGCTGACTTCAAAATGAAATTCATTGGACTTATTGTAACTCTTTCTGTATTGAAAATATAATAACTTGGTAATATCAATTTTAATTTTTTCTCAATGACTATTAACACTTCTCCCTTAAATAAATACATTTCTCTATATATCTCTCTCTCTAAATATTGAAAATAGAATCAGTTATTAGAAAAGATCTTTTTCAATGATTATAAATATTAACTTTATTAATATAATATGCATTATTTGATTACCATTACATGTAACCATTTATATATGTATTTTTTTGATAAAGTGTTTTTTTTTAATTATGTATTAATTCAGGTATCATAAGAAATGTAAGATTCTTATCATATATGATTTGAATACAAGATTTATTAATGGGAGGTAACATATACACACACACCTAAGGCTATAAATATGCCTACCTGAATATTGTTGAGTATAAATGTACAAATCTATAAAGGTAGAAATTTAGCATCATGAGAGATAGGTTTTTAAGATAGTTAATAACCCACATTAATGGAAATTGAGATAAATAATTTGAAACCGATTTCTTTCGATAGTCTTATCATTATAATTCAACTAACATTTTTCTACTCATTTCTCGTCTATTACTTTCTAGGACTATAGATATAAAAATGTGTTTTATGCAATATGCGAGTATGTGAAAGTCTCGGGTGGTTATTTTAAAATTAAAGTGTTTCTATGATATTGGATTTCTATTCACCCACTAGAGATATAAACTTATACATATTATGCTATATAATATTAACATTGAGTTTAAGTTTCATTAAGGGGAAGGGGGGAAGACTTTTAATTATTATTATTATTATTATTATTATTATTATTATTATTATTATTATTATTATTATTATTATTATTATTATTTGCTCATATATAAGCATTTGAGTTGTAGGAATAAGTGGATTCATTTTATTCCTGCATAAATACTATATCTTGTATTGGAAAGGAAAGTATTCATTTATTATTAACACTCACAAAAAGCGCTTGCACAATTAGCTTGAAAGGCTGATATTTGAATGTAATATTATTATTATTATTATTATTATTATTATTATTATTATTATTATTATTATTATTATTATTATTATTATTATTATTATTTAAATGTAACTAATTTTATTATTAATTATTTCTATTTGTATTATTGATGATTAACCAATAATAAATTTTAATTTGTTTTTATTTAAAGAAGTTTATATATTTCTTAGAGTTAATCGACGTCTTGTGAAGTTAGTTTTGTCATCATCATCATTGATGAATGTCAATTATATAAACATAGTTAAATTTAACAATATTATGGCAAATAATTATTCATGGATAAAAGATAAGATTTGTGTTGTGAGATAGGTGTAAAGCTGTGGATGGAAGCATCATTATCATCAGCAGTAGCATCACCATATTATTAATCAATAGTCTAAAGAAATATGTTTAATATAAATAATGGTTCTCATTGTGTTTGTTTGTTATATGTGAACCATCATAAGAGATATGACTATCATCGATGTATCTGATAATCTATATTATTAAATGTGAGCTAATAACATTTGTGATAATATTAAATATGAATTTATGATCGTAAATACTTATATGATAATTTGTCTGAGAATTTATCTGCACAACTAGAGAATAATAAGGAGGTTTTACTTTTACTATAAGTGCACATGATATTGTTATAAAATGGAAAATCATATCCACTGTTATAAATCATGTATCAACTGAAGTTCAAACCTGGCATAGTGTGAGTATGTATCTAATGTAATAGTATATAGGTTTAAATAACCTAGTGGTACCCAGATATACAGATATACATGAAAAACACTGAATAGAAAGGAATGATGAGTTGCAGAGTGGTTTTATCTTATCAGGGTATAAGCTGCTTACATTGGTTACTGGTAATAGATTTAAAATCAATGTTTCATTGTGAATGACTGTCCCAATGAGAAATAGAAAGGGAGTGAATTTGGTCTAGGTTAATCTCATATTCAGTTACAAATGCCACTCAAATCTGTGAGTTATTGAATAAGGGCATGGCAGTATATAGATCTTTTACTTATTTGGTTATAAATGATCTAGATTTTTTTTCATTCCTAAATTATTTTCAAAATGTTTGTACCAACTTGAAATAAATTTAAATTATATTAATTATTTAAACATCTTTAGAAATAATAAAAATATTTCAAAACTTGAAATTGTTTGGAGAAATAATAATAAAATCAAATTTCATACATAATAAAATATAAAATAAGAAGATAATATCCATGTAAATAGAAATAACCTTTGACATTTAATGTTATCAAGAAATTATCAATTACTATTAATGGACAATACTTACAGTCAAACCGGTTTTTTGTTAAGCAAAAGAGCTATTATAGGTTAAATGAAAAACTAGTTTGACCTCAAGTGTTTCCAATTAGTAGTTAGTGATAATTTCTTGAAAATATCAAAGGTTAAGGATTCTTTCTATTTACATAAATATTAACTTGTCATTTCTGTTTTTAATATCAGCAAATTAAATAATAATAAAAATCCATGGAAATATTTATTTCAATAAATACTGTCGAAGTAAATTAATGTTTTTGTTTGTTATAGATTGTTATAAAATTTCCCATCAAAGGAAAAGAAAATGAGTGTAAGAAAAAAGTGGAAATATAAAGAAGTGTATTTTCATTCAGCATTGGAGATTTGGACTGCCTCTGAAGATTCAACATCTATAGAAGAGTGCTGTTTGGACAGAGGATTTTCTCTTGTGAATTTTATCACCATAAAGATCCACAATAAACCTAGAGATAACTTCAGACCACACAAGTCCTATTATTAGGTTACTAGTCTGTAAAGCATATGTAAATATTTATAATAAATATATTTGACATAAGAATTAATTTATTCTTTAAATAAACTTTATTACATAAACTTTTTTATGTTGCCATGATCATTTGTTAAAATATTTGTTTTTAATTAGTACACAGCAAAAAATTTAGCACAACCGCAGTCTGAGTGGAGACTATATAAAGTGAAATTAAATTATTTAGAAAACCAGTTCCTGTGAGAAACCAAGAAAAATGGCTGTATCTCAAGTGATGATAAATTAATTTGATGTAAATAGTTCAGCAGAATAGCCTGTTTCTGGAAAAATAATTGAAAAACTATTCTTAATAAATGGTAGTACAGACAATGAAACAACAGTAGCCACACTACTGTATTATGCTGCTCAAAAAGTGATTGAATTAATAAACAAATTTTATAACCCATCAGAACAAAAAAAACTTTCATATGCTTTAGAAACAGAAATATTGAACAACTATTTCAGTCATAAATCATCAAGGCATGAGGCTTATATCCATTTTTAATAGATTTACAAATTTATGGTCAGAAACTGAGAGAGTCAGATTATATCTTAAGGGATCGTGCTAAAGATTGCCTCTATGGAAATTCTCTATGAAAATCATTATTAGAACAGTTGTTTGAGAGGAATGTATGATGATTCTCTGAGACAACACCTTTTAGCCTTTAGTAGCTTAACACATGAAATGATCATAAAAAAGGACTAGCTTATAGCTAGTGATAGAATAAATAAAATCTGCCAAAGATTATTTGATTTTGTTGTGGAAAACTATGCCATATATTTAAAGAATGTAAATGAACAACAACAAGTTGCTTAAAATGTGAAGAGAAGAGAAACTTCCAAATATGTGCTGACAATAGAAGAAAAAGATACAACTTAGTAATCAGACTATAGTGAAAAAAACAGCTCAACAAATTAAAACAATGGAAATAAAAGACATAGAGCAAATCATACTATCTGTCACAATTTCCAATAAACAAATAGTTATAGAAATTGATAGTTGTACTAATATTCCTATTTGTAACTTTAATACCTCTGGGGAAAATAATCTGAAACTGTCATAAAACTTCCAGTTTGAGCACGATAATTTTGAAAGCAAAAGATGTTTATGGAACTTGAATAATTATTAAGGGGAACACTAAAGCGCCAGTAAAAATTTAAAATGAAGTGGTATTTTTACATATCTGTGTGAAAAACGAAGTACAAATACTATAATTTGATGGTAGTGGTTTAACCCTTTAGGATTCAAAATCTTTGTGGTAAAGAAAATTATAGTCCAACGTGAATTAAAAGAACAACTTCCAAACCTGATTTATGTTAAATGAGTGTCTTTTAAAATCTCTGCAGTAGAAATTGTACTGAATGATAGTATAATTCTATGCAAATGTAAACCATGAAAACTTCACTTGCTCAACCTACAAAGTTTAAAAATAATCAAATTAATTACACAGGGCACTTCTGTGATCTAAATGGTCAATTCCTACTGTAGCTGTAATGAAATTAAATAGTCAAGTATGTATTTCCATTGACTATTGTTACATAGCAAGCCAGTAAAATTCTCAAAAGAGTCAGTGCTCAATTATAAATGTTCAAAAAATATTGGCAAAACTGGAGCAATCTAATTATTATGTAAAGATTGATTTGCAAACTACTTTCCATAAGAAACCAGTCTCATTGAGTAACTGTTGAGATTCATATGGCAGCCATGCCCAAAAAATTTATTTCATTTCAACATATTGCATCATAAAATTACTTCTTACTCCCAAATATATTTTAAGCCTTTATCAACACCCTGTTTCAACAGCTGGACAAAATGATTCCATACATAGATGATATTTTGGTTGTCTCATATTTCAAAGAGGTTCTATGTGAACTGTTGTTCCAAATAATTGTTTGGAAGTGAAAAAATAAAAAAACCGTAAACTGCAAAGTTTATACACACTATTGTCTTGGGCATGGATTTGATGTCTCTAAAATGATATTATAAAAATAGCAGTACAGCCACGAAGTAGAGGCAATCTGAGAGAAACTGAAAAGTCTCGTTGCAAGTATGGATAGCTGGAGAGAAAAAATTTCTTAAGACAAATAATTACATGGCATGGCAAGAAACCCATCCAGAAACTTTTAAAATTGTGCGAAATGCCACAAGATTAAAAAGCTGCAAATAATTACAGGAATTTCTTAGCCTTATAAATATTTTTGATTTTTTTAAGTAAAAGGCACTTTAGCTTATCCCATGGACAAACGGCAAAAATGGGTTTGAAAAAAAAGCACGAAAATGTGTTTAAACAAATAAAAATGTCGTCAGAAAGTTATTAATGCATTATGACAATTATTTACTACGGCTGTAAACCTCAAGAGTATGGCCGTGAAAATGCGAAGGTAGGTACCTCTACATGTCTTAACCACAAGCTTATGCTTCAATCTTCACACGTATACTCTTGAGGTTTACAGCCTTAGTAAATATTACTTACATAATGAAGCAGTCAAATCTGTTGCACATATTTTGCTTCACTGTCTG
>JAQFVV010003421.1:0-11177 GCA_028023455.1 Epiperipatus broadwayi | reverse complement strand
TATTAATTAATGGTCAAAAAACTTAAGTTCTTTATCAGTCAGTGACAAAAGAAAAATCCTCAGCAATTTGCAGTTTGGGTGGTTATCAACTTGAGAATGTAAATCAGTTTAAATGATTTAGTAGTTTACAAGATAAAAAAGTGTTAGTCCAATGTGTTGCAATTGCTTTTAACAAGTTAAAAGAGTATTTCATCATAGGGAAATAACTACTTCAATTATGTTAGATTATATAGAGTCCTTTTGTCTAATTTATTGTACAGAAGTGAATCTTGGACATTCTTTTGGTGCAGTATAAAGTCATTATAAAAGTTTTATTTAAGAATGCTGTATAAAATTTTAAAAATGCAATGAAAAGATTGTAAAAGCAATCAATACATTTTTCTGCTTCCTGAATATATATTATTGAGTCCATTATTGTAGTCACTCTTTTATTGTATTGGTCATGTAAAATGAATAAACAGTGGAATACTTCCTATAATGATATTTTATGGTGAATTTGAGCATGGGTTTCATAGGAGAGGTAGACCCTGTCTATGTTATATGGATTATCTCAAAGACATTTTAAAGAAGTACAATGTCAATTGTTTTCATTAGGAAGGTGTGGCCAAGATATGTATACATTGGGAGTTTCAATTGATATGGTATTGAAATATTTTAGAAAAGTTTTCTGCTGAGGAAAGTAGGAGACAATATAAACAAAAAAGTAGACCAGCATGTTCTATATGTGGACGTATTTGTGTTTCACAGATTGGTCTGTATAATCATGGTGAATCCACCCATCCCCATTTTTTTTTTTTTTTGGAATTGGAATGGCCTTACTCATAATGGTTCAATTATTTTATTGATCTTTTAACAAAAACATGCTTTTCAAGGATAGAATTGTTTTGATCAAAATTACAAATCATAAGAAAAAATAATTTATAAACAGTGTCTAACACTTCCAATAATTTTAATAAATATGATACTCCATATCCATTTGTTAATCTTAAAACAACCTTTTATTCCATAATTTTAGAATTAATAATTTATTATTAATAAACAATCAGTAAAGCAAAGAATTTTTTTATAATGGCTAAAGAACTTACCAATTCTTCAACCTTTATTGTTAAAAGGATATTGCCATGACAACAGTATGAAATAGTTAATTGTTATCGATATTGGGATTGTCTAAATGTTGACTGGTTTTTAATGATTATATATATATATATTATTTGCATCTTGAAAATATTCTGCAAAGTGTAGAATTGAACTTAGACAATTAAAAATTTTCAGTAATTGAATATGTAAAAATATATATGTAGCCAATACGTTTGGATATGGAAATGCAGGACTTAGGATATTTGTGAAGACAAAAACTATTATAATTATTTATTTGAGAAAAATACAGAAAACAAAATAAATATGATAGCATATAAATGAGTTTTTAGAATTGGATTATATTTGATAACAATAATTATGTCCAGACTGGAATATCAGTAAGTAGTCATTAATTAGTGAGCTACTGAGTCAAAAATCAGTAATAACAGTTGATATATCTAACTTTCAGAAATTCTTCAATTATTTAAAATCAAACTTACAAATTATTTCAATGTTAAAAGGCTATGAAAATGCCTTAGACTTGTCTGAATTCAGTTGAAAAGTAATAAATACATTACTAGTTATATATATATCATGGAAAAAAATAATTTAACAGTAATTTTTTTTTTTTGTGTTTCAAAATATATGTAACAAAAAGAATTAAAAACAATTTATTTAGAAGAATTTAATATAGTGAAATTCCGTAATATATAAAAACATTTAATGACAATATAAAAAAATATATCGTGAAATTTTATGAGGAAATATAAACATGGCTAAGTATTGAATTGAAAAATATTTCGTTAATAAAAAAAAAATGTATACAATAATAAGCATTATTAATTGAAATATAAATTAATGAAGAGATGAAATATTTAAATAATGAAATCACTTCAGTTTGTTACAATGATAGATATTTTAAAAAAGCATGTAAAGAAATAGAAAAATAATTGCTTAATAATAAAAATATAGAGTTTCCAAATCATACCATATAATAATTTTTTTGATTTACTTATTAATTGGGATATCTTTGAGTGGTAATTAATATATCTATAGATAGATGTCTTATGCATTTCTTGTCTACATATTTAGCATTCCCCCCCCCCCTTAAAAATGTAATTTAAACCATTTTAAAAAACTCTGCAATTGGTACCATTTTGGAAATCTATATTTTGAGTTATAGTAGCATTTTTGTGAAAAAAAATATTTATGTTTTCACTTTGTCCATTGAAATGCTTTTTCAGTGTTGGTTTTGGTTTTAAATTGTCTGCAACATTAATTGAATCCATATTTTTTATTCTGATATGCATTGATTGCCTTTTTTTTAATATTTTCTTGAGTCCACAATCATATTTTTTTCTATATCATGATAAAAAGAATAATTTTTACTAGATAAAATTTGAATATGATTTCTTAAGTCGTACCATTATGATTTTACAAACCTTATAGTGGAACAATTTAAGAAACTTTTAAAAAAAGTCAAAATGACCTCAAAAATAATTTCAAAATATTCATAAAAGTGATTTAAATAAATATGTTGAAGCTAGTGTTAAATTTTTTTTAGTAAAGTACTGCAAAATTTTATTATTCAAATAATATAACATTCAAAATTTACATCAAATTCACCTAATTTTTTCCATAGTTATAACTGTCACAAACTTTTTCTCTACAATATCAACTTCTCATTTATTTCATCTATTTGCCACTAGATATCATATATATTAATTAGATATTTAAAAAATTGAAACATATGGTTTATACAACTGATACACATTAGACAAACTGTCCCCTACCAAATATCTAAAAGCATGCAGTCATAATATATAAGAAAGATGAAGAATAGAAAATCATGTATAGAAATTTTTAGACTTAAGTCAATTAAAAAAAATAACAGTTAACAACTGGAAGGAAATTATAGGGGAAAAAAACAAAAGAAATACAAGTTATTTTGCATTGGCTTCCTAGATTATGAAAAGGCATTTAACTTTATAAACATTTATGCTATTTTTATAATTTTGGAGAAATTGATATAAACCCAATGTATTACTAAATTTTGAAAAATATTCAAGTGTAATAGTACTGATTAGATTTATGGTTCTCTATAAAAATTATTGGTAATTTATGGTAGCTTTATAGGATATATTTTTTTGGATTAAAATGGAAAAATAAATAGAAATTGCTATATTAATTTGGGTTTTACAGATGGTGTGGCTGTTTTAGTAAATAATGTTTTAGAACTACAGTGAAGATACAATATCTAAAAAAAAAAACCGCAAACAAGCAAACAAACAAAAAATGCGAATGAATAAAAAATAAAAACTTTAAAATTTATAAAGTTAAAAAATTTTCGGATATGGAAACAGTCATTTCTTTTTCTCAAAATGCCATACATACATTATCATGTTTATTAATGATGTTTACTCGGGTTACAGGTAAACACATTTAATAATTCATTTTTTAATTCTTTCACTATGTGACATAATATTTTGTGTAATAAAATGTTTTTTAAGAGTAAAGCTCAAATTTTTATGAAATTTAAAAAGTATTGTTTTCACGCGATTAAATGAAAGTATTGTCTGTTAGCGGTAGAAAAAAAAATTATAAAATGTTCTTGAATTATGACTGAAAGTTTAAAGAGTTTACCAGGGAATTTAAAATGGTTAATAGCAAGTAGAGGTAATTATATCGATATACAAACATAAAAACAAATAGAATATAGTTTGCTCTTAACAAAACTGATGTGATATATATACATATTTTATATAGTTTGTTATTAATAAAGTTATATATATAAGACACTTATAGTATTTCTGTAGACGGAAAGAGGTTATTAAAAGAAAGAATATTATCGTGAGCATAAGAATCGAACACTTTATTTTTTTTTTTTTTTATTAAAAAAATAAATAAAGATATGGTACATGAATAAATCAATGCCATAATAAATGTATATGCTTCCTCAATTTAGTATTAATAACTACATCAATTTTTTTAAAATTTTGCATGCAATAAAGCATCTATGCATATAAAAAGACTTGTACACTTGTAATTCAATAAAATAATACATATTCTATTGAAATTAAAACTGATTAATAAAATATGATATACATGAAAGACGGAATAAAATTAGCACTTATCAAAACTGTTACAAAAAAAAAAAAATGTTAGAAGAGTTATCAGATGAAATAAGAACAGTAAAACAAAAGGTAAATAGTAATAAATAAATAATGTTCAATGATTTTTATCATGCAAAAGAGTAACATTTTATAGTGAGTTAAGAATTACAAATATTTAGTTTCAAAAAGAACTATTATTGATATAAAAAAATTATTACATTTACTCTTTTGAGTCACTGCATGTATATGTTTATATTGTAAGTAAAGGAGATAATAAGGTTATATACATATAGAAAACAGGAAGGAGGCAATAGTTGGCCAGTGTTTTTTTTTTTTTTAAAAATCCAAATTAACTTTATTAGAGAAGGCTCTGAGTGTGAATTATGTAGTCCATTTGGAACATTGGTTTCTTGGTGTTTTATTGTTCAAGAAGATCAGCTGCTTTAACAACATGATCTCTATTTCCTACATAAATAGAAACATAATAGTTCACCTGAAAGTTTGTGATAATGGCATTTTACTTATGCAGAACTATGTCATTTAATTGAAAATATTAAATGTTTTTTTAAAAAAATCATACTTTATTTAATTTTTCAAATACATTAAATTGTTAATAATAACAAAGAAGTTAGTATATAATATGTTTTGAGTGGCATTATTCTTTTTTAGGTATTACTGACCTGACTGGTGACAATATTAGGATATGAATTGAACAGGTCACCTTGAATTCAGTATTCATGAAACTAAAGGTCATCAGTTTGATTTCAATGCTAGAACTAACAATAGTGAGACCAGTATCACTTAAAAAATAAAAAATAATAATACCACTCAAACCATTGTATTATATAGTAATGAGTGTATTATTATTAACAAATATGTGAATTTTTCTAAAAAAAACATTTAATATTTGAAATTAGATTGGAAATAGTCCAATACAAAGAACATATTAAGTAAAATGAATCTTAGAATTAAACTTAAATTAAATGCTTTTAGTAAAAGTAACTTAATTTGTGATGAATATTGTTAACACAAATATTTAAATAACACACTAATTGGTAGGACTCTTTTTTGTATATAGAGGTTATATTTTTTTATTAGATTTTACATCTGATAAAAATTAATAATTGCTATTATATTTGATTGTTGCAAGCATATCTTGCTCTGCTTCAATATGTTTTCAAATTCATCAAGTTTCACTTTCTCTCTCTCTCTCTCTCTCTCTCTCTATATATATATATATATATATATATATATATATATATTGTGCCATTACAATTTAGTCATTAGCTAAATTTATCATAATGTGCATGAAAGAAAATGCTGAACAAAAATCATCATCACATTTTCATAAAAAAGGGAAGCTGTAGGGCATCCAAGTTTAAACCCTACAAGATCAAGTTCTAAAAGCTTTAGACAGAAAGAGAGTGGGTCAACAATTATATTCTTTATTTGTTTGTGTGTTGATAGAAAGGTAATACACACATTTAAACTATTCAATATTTAATTTTTCTGTTAAAAAGCAAAGTTATAATGCATACGTATAGGCAGTGTATGGGTAAGCTATTGAATTGTTTTATATTTCAGATATTAACTCTTTCTTTAAAACTAACCTATGCTTGATCAATTTTAATATCTTATTCTTTCTCTATTTTGCTTTTCTATAATGGTAAGTCAGATTTAAAAGCTAAGGATTTAATTTTAAATATTAGGGTTATAATTACTAAGCTAGCAATTAGATTATTTAATATCAGTTTATACTTGATTTGAATGAGGGAGTGTGTATGTTACATCACATAAACTACACCTACATTTATTAAATATTGAGAGAAAAGGAAGAAAATCAGTTATATTTTTTTTTTTTCTTACTCAACAATTTTTTGTATTATAAGGGTTGTTTTTCTGTTGAAAAAACTTAGAGACAATGTGAGAAGTCTAATTTTAAAAATGTCTCATCTTAAGATTAAAAGAAAGAAGCTCAAAATTTGAGATGTTACATGGGTGTAAAAAAAAAAAGGATTAAATCTATTTTTTTCCATCAAGACAAAAGTTTGTCTGGAAACCAGGTGTGTGATTTTTTTTAATGTTACTAAAAAAAAAAAAGGATTGCACTTTCCAGCTAAAAAACAAGTTGGTCAAAAATAGAAATAAAAATCAGATATAAAAGCAGTCTGGAAAATCAGTTGAGCTAGTATATTATATTATTGTTATAGAGACTTAAAATTATTGAAACTAAAGCAGACAAACATTTTTAATTCTGCTAGATAACCTTTTTTTTTCAAATCATTTTTTATATCGTTTTGAATGTTGAAAATATAAGGATGGCGGGATAAGAAAAATTAATATATGTCTCGTCTGTTGACCAGACCATCCAACTAGCACATCATATAGGAAAGAAAAGATGTCTTGTCTGAAGAATAATATTCTACACCTTTCAACTGACCGAGAGAAATCAGATGTTTTTAAATAGAAATAAGAAAGCATTCACCCGCATTTGAAGGTGATCAGAAAAAAAAAGATTAATCTACAGATAAATAGTAAATCATCAAGTCCAATTAATTGTTCCAGTAACTGAATTTAAACCCAGAAAATTATAAATGTGAAAACAACTGCTGTACTTCATCCACTAAAAGAATCATGCTTGACAGGAAGAGAAGAAAAGTTAATATAATGATTTCCAAATTGTGCACTAAAGCAAATAACCTCAATAGGATCATCATCATCAAATAATTATACACCTCAAGAGATTGTTCCAGAGAAAAATGGAAATGGTAGATGCAAAATATAGACATTGAACAAGATAGATTTGACTCATTGGAAGTCACTACAAAGAACTGGTAGTATACATTTTTTATATATTTTCTTTATAATATCAGAGACTTAGTAAAATTTTAGCAACAGAGTGGTATATTTTTATTTAAAGAACTTTTAAAACAACCAAGATCAATTGAAACCAGGAATTTCTTAATAACGATTTTGTGTGTGCCAAAATTATGATTGTTTATTGATTTACAGTTATAAAATATTATTAATGTGTATAATAATTTTTTTTTGTTGTATTATTATTTTGGTTTTAAATAATATTTTGGTTTTTATGGGGTAAACACACACATACATAATAATACTTTATCTGTGTATAATTGCGAGTGAATGTGAAGGAATAAGCAGTATTAAAATATTAAATTATTTTGTTTTAAGAAAGTATAGGTTTCAGAGTGTAGAAGGGAGGGGGATAGAAAGATACTTTAAAACTTCTTCCGATCTAAAACTTGTTCTTTCACTTCTATTAACATTTTTTTTATCATTCTGCTTGACACGTCAGATTATAAAGTATGTGTGCCAATGAGTGAATATTTTTTTTTATGAAATACTTTTCTTGTGGATGGAACATTTTAATAAATCGGTTACCCAATTTAATACAATATACATTTATGGGAAAGGGGGAAGAACTTGAAATTAATCTGAAGATTGCAATATAATCAATTATTATTGTTATTATTATTCATATCAATTTTCATGTTTATCTATAGATTTTCATGTAGATATTAGTAATGCATTAATAAATGTTAATTTGTTTTATTAAATGAGGCATATATATTTCATTAAGAGTAGTCTTTATTAAGTGTGATCATTCATCATCAACGTGAATATTAGCTATTTAAGTTCCAATTAGATATATTAAAATTAAACAATAATTATTAATTTCTTTATAAAAATTAGGTTTATGATTAGGCTTAGTCCTAAAGCTGTGGTTGAAACCATTATCATTATCATTATCATCATCATCATCATCAATGTTTTAATTAATGAGCTAGTAAAATGTTTAAAAGCCATAAATAAATATTGATTTCATAATATTTAGTGATTTCTTAGTAATATTATAACCACCATTCCATCATCTATTTCATGCAGTATGAGTGAATTACTATTCTAAATTAATAATATAATCAGAGCTAGTAAAACTTATAAAAACGTATTGAAACACATTTATTATGTTAAGCTCTAAGAAATGATTTATGTCTAATGAATTTTATATACTCCACTTTGGTTTAAAGATGTTTTATGTTTACCTAAATATTAGTGCATACAGTGATATGGCTCTAAAAAGCAAAATCTTCCATTTTTATTAGAAATAAAGTACCAAAAAGGGATTCAAACCCGGTACATGTGAAAAGGTTATTAGATATAACTGTGTCGAGATTCAGATAATCTAGTGGCGCCCTGCTAGACCATATTCACTTGGTATTTGTTTAAATATGCACTTAACATCAAACCAAGAAATGAAAGTGGATAAAATCTACTGTCTGTATACCTAAAAAGATATTTTACTGAGTTACTAGTATACCCAAGTTATAACAGTTGTTATTAATAATTTGTTTATAATTATTGATATTGTGATACCTTGAGAAATCTAATTATAGAAGTATGTTTCATTGAATCCAATGACCCTTAATATGATTGATAACTCAGTCTGATCTTTTGTTTAATAGCCACTACTCAGGTCTAATAATTATTTTCTTTTTGATATAAAATTATTATTACAATTCTTTTTTATTTATTAAGCTAAATAATATTTATATTTGAATCTTTTCATAATTATTTAATATACGTGGATCTTTCAATCACTTTAATTATGTTACAATATATATATATATATATATGAGTATTGTACTTGCTGAAGATTGGGATGAATTTTAGTATGTGTTAAAATGTCAATCATAATTTTTTAATGTGATTTTGATAGTACATTTCTTAATCTATAAAGCATTGAACTGTGTTACTATGACAACAATAATATTGACATAAAAAGATTATTTATTAATTGTATTATATAAGATTGTGAATTGACTTTATTCATTTTAAATTGGATATGTGAAGAATAAAGCATATAGTTTGGATAAAATTATTATTCTTTTATTATATGTATTTTTGTTAGCGCATTCACAATAATACATTATAAACAATACAATTAAATGTTTCTCTGAAGGTTTGTGATGATGGCGTTTTAGTTGTATTTATATATTGGACTATTTCCACTATCCTGTGTGCTATTACTAACAGTTGAATGTATTTGGAATAAATTGTTCTAAAGACATTCAATACTTAGATTAGATGATGGAAATAGTCTAATATATAAATACAAATATAAGTAAATCTCTAATATCTCAAATATATTTATTTTGTTTGTATAATATTATACTGGAAAGATATATATGTGAAAATATATTTTCATTGTAGTATAGTGAGAATGTATTATAAATTGCTTAATTTGTGTTGGAATGAAAGAATGATATTTGTATTAAAAACATAAATGCTTGTTATATGTAATAATTGTGAAATATTTTTTTTTATTTGTCATTATTGTGTAATAAGATTTTTATTTATGGAACACTCATTGATATTAGTTAAAGAGTGAATAAAGAGTATTGCTATAGTTACTGTGATGTAAATGAGAAAAGTTATAAATAGAACTGAAGAGAAAAACTCTTTTGGTTTAGCTTCTACAGAAGCACATCTAAATTTCTTTACATGATTTTCTTTTTATTTTAAAAGTATATAGTTAATCAGAAAAAAAGATAGGGTGAAAAGAAACAATATTTACCCAGAACTGTGATGGATGACAATTTATTATAAAAATGAAAAGTAATCAAAATTAATTCTTAGCATTTCCAAACAATTGGAATGTTTCATTTTTAGAAACAAATATTATCTGCTTTTCAATGATGAGATCTAAATGTTAACCACAGAAAAGTGTTCACAAAAATTATATTCACTTACTGATATTTTATAAATTTGATATATTATTTATATATGGGATAAAAATTGATTTCATTTCCATATCATCGTAATGGATGAAACATGTATCTGTTCTCTTGTAATGTTTTGTGAATTGATTACTTGCTAAATGAAAGGATATCTATATTGCATCATCATATATATATATATATATATAAATTAGTGTTTGCACACTTATAAGTTTATATAGATCAAATATCTGCTGAATGAAAAGATAATTTGGATATTTGGAAAATATTAGAATTAACCAAAATGTACTTCAAATCTTATAGCTTTTCAAGATATTTCTACTTTTTCTGTAATAAATAAAACAGCATCAAAACACAGTTTTAAAAAAGTAAACACTTGAACTACGGTATTATTTTATTTCATAGTCATTTGCTTATGTTATTATTACTGCTATAATTTTTTTTCCATTTAAAATGTATAGTATTTATTGATAGAAATATTGGTATTGATTTAGGTTAAGTACTAATCTACTTACATACCTAAATGTAAGAGAGTCATGTTTTTCCAAGTTTGAGTTTATATATTGCAGCATAGTAATTATTATTTTAATTTAAAACATTCATTTTTTTTATTTATTGATTACAAATTAACTTCAGGTATACCATTCATATTAGAAGTTCAAAAAGATTATATCATAATTATTTATTTTATTTTGTTCTCTTAAATTTATATTAACAAATAAGATTCAATTTTGCATATATATATATATAATTTTTTTCTTTTATATTTTGATTTATTATATTTTTATAGGAAGTGTAAAAAAGATATATCTTGAACGCTGCTATATTTTCAAAAGTTTGATGTTTCACAACATTTTTATTGTTACATAAACATAAGCATTTATATTTAGTATTTAATAAGTAGAAATTCACATGTTATCACCTAGATAAATATGAAGTTAATGTCAATTGAAAGTTTTTGCTTATAGAATAATCAGATTATGTGAATATATTTTAAGTGTTTATTTACCATATATATATTTGATTTTAATTATATCAATTTTTTTTTAAAAAAATGTCATAGCATCGACCGGGAAGCAAACCCGTAACCCAGGCAACTGCCTGCAAGTGCAAGACAGTCGCGCTGACCTCTCGAGCACCAGTGCAAGACAATTATATCAATTATTTATAAATTTTGAATTAATTTAAAACAAATAAATTTTCTTGTTTTGTCATTCAATTTTAC
>JAQFVV010003420.1:0-11182 GCA_028023455.1 Epiperipatus broadwayi | reverse complement strand
AAAATGACATTTGAATTTTTTTCTCTTGATCACTCAATATTGTGCCGGTCGGATTTGTATGTTCACGTAACAAGATCTAGCATCTAGGCAAAAGTACCTCGAATCCAATTGTGTGCAAGATACACAGGTCAGGAACACTCATGAACTCTGCCCTATTTGCCTATTCCCCAGATCTATAACATTATGAGCAACAATCCCGATGACGTCGATTAATTCACTTCTCATCCGCCGGCATCGATCATCGGAGACACAAAAAGACTCAAGACTAACTTATGATAGAATAACTTATTAACTAGCATATTAATTATGTGTTGAGCAGAGATCATCTAGTCATAATTAAGCTTAAGAAATAACTTAATATTTTATCTTAACTAAAAGAAAGCAATGTTTCGAGTTTGATATATATATATTTAAGATTTATTAACAACTAATTATGTCGGGTTATTTAGCCGACGTGAGCCTCGGAAGTGTTATATATTTGTTTGATTCATTTTTAACAATAACATTATAATTGCGGCTATGCCAATAATATATATCTGTGATTTAATGAATAAACGCTATTAGAATATATTATTGGAATGCTATTACACCCCCAGAGACGAAAAGAGCATTTACTTGATTTAAACAATATTTTTATAAGCAGAGATTATATTTAGTTACATTTAATATTATGATGGCTGCAGAAAGGAGTTTGCTATTAACTGAAAGGAGACCCTTTGATTCCTCTTGGAGGCCTTAAAGGAGGTGAGCAGGGCAAATTCCTAATGTCCACTCCATACGTTCTTGTCGTTGCAGCTGTTATTACTATGTGATTATTCATATAGTATACGAACATGGATGGGCTGCTCACCAACACGCATTAGCCAGCGTGGTGAATTTATTGGCTTTTTAGCTCTGAGTTTAAGATCGAGAAACACCATGGTCTTTCTTCTCAGTGCCTGATAAGGCAGAATGAATGTTTGTGTAAATGATAAATATTTTTCCAATACATATATACAATTATGACAGACAAAAATAAAGCATGGCCCTTATTCCCAGGAGGCTGTAAAGTCACCAACCAAGGCAGCGGTTGGTGGCCGAAGGCGGAGGGTGCTAAGAATCCCCTGATTGTTGACCCAGGCTGCCATTTGATGATGACTTTTTATTTAGGTACTTACAACTGCAGATCACTTTCAAGTGAAGGAAGATTGAAAGAATTAGAAGAAGAATTGTCTTATATTAAATGGGACATTATTGGACTTTGTGAAGTTAGAAGAAAAGGTGAAGAAACAATTGATTTAAAAAGTGGACATATACTCTATTATAAAGGCACACATATTGGAAATACAAGTGGAGTAGGATTCATTATAAATAAAAAGTGGAAGAACAATATTGTGGAGATTGATGGTGTATCGGACAGAGTTGTAAGATTAGTTATACAACTTAATAGCAGATACCAAATGCAGATAATTCAGGTTTATGCCCCAACAAGTTCTCATAGTGATGAAGTAGTAGAAGATTTTTATATGGATGTACAAAAGGCTTTTGATCAGAGTAAACAACATTTTAAAATTGTTATGGGAGACTTTAATGCTAGAATTGGTAGACAAATGAAAGATGAAATTGCTGTAGGTAATTTTGGTTATGGTAATAGAAATGAGAGAGGACATAGACTTGTGGAGTTTGCAGAAAAAGAAAAACTTTATATTATGAATTCATTTTTTGAGAAAAATGTTAAAAGGAAATGGACATGGAAGCATCCAAATGAAGGTACAGCAGAATTGGATTATATTTTGACTAACAGGAAATACATATTTCAAGATTGTAATGTTCTTAATAAATTTAACACAGGAAATGATCATCGATTAGTAGGGTGTAAGTTACGTGTTAATGTAAAACTAGAGAGACAAAAATTATTGAGAAAAACAATATTTACAGTTGATATTCCTAATCTTCAGAAACGTTCTAATGAATTTAAATTACAACTTACAAATAGGTTTCAAGTGTTAGGAGATTTTGAACTTGATTCAGATTTGAATGAAATTAATATGAATATAACTGATACACTTTTAAAAACTGCAACAAAGATAGCTGGTAGAAAAAAGCAGCAATTGACTAATAAAATTTCTACTGAGACTAGAGAATTTATGAAGAAAAGAAGGAATATGAAGATATACAAAAATGATGTATTAAAAAGAATTGAATATCTCGAATTTTGTAAAATGGTACAGAAAAAAGTTGAAAATGATATAAGAAAGTATAACTGTGAAATAGCAAGGAAAGCTGTAGAAGAAAATAAAAGTCTCAAGAATGTTAAACAACATTTTGGTATTGGTAGGAAATTTATATCTGCAATAAGAAAAAAAGATGGAATTATTACTAAAAAGAGAGATGACATCATGAAATTGGTAGAAGATTTTTATCAAGAATTTTATAGTAATAAAGAACAAGTACCTCCTATATCTATTACATCTTCCGAATTGCCCAGAATTTTAAATGAAGAAGTGAGACATGCAATTAAATGTATGAAGAAAGGAAAGGCTCCAGGAAATGATGGAATTATAATTGATATATTAAAAGAAGCAGGTGAAGAAATAGAAACAATTTTAGCAAAGTTATATACCAAATGTCTAAATAATAAAGATGTACCGGAAGATTGGAAGAATGCAGTAATAATATTTAAAAAAGGTGATAAGGAAGATATTAGAAATTACAGACCTATCAGCCTTTTATCAGTTTTATATAAAAATTTTACCAAGATAATTACAACTCGTCTACACAGAACTTTGGATTTCCACCAACCAAGAGAACAAGCTGGATTTAAAAGTGGTTTTAGTACAATAGATCATATCCAGATATTGAGAGAAGTCATAGAAAGGACAAATGAATATGAGTTGTCATTATGTTTTGGATTTGTAGATTATGAAAAGGCATTCGATTCTATACACATTTCTTCAGTGATTAAAGCATTGGATTATCAAGGTATAGATCCAGGATATTGTCATATTTTAAAGAATATTTATAAAAATGCAACAGCAACAATTAGATTACATAATGATACTGGAAAAATCAACATTGAGAAAGGTGTAAGGCAACGTGACTCCATATCTCCAAAACTTTTTACAGCAGTGCTGCAAGAAGTATATTGTGGATTAAAATGGGAAACTAAAGGAATGAAAGTAAATGGAGAGTATTTAAGTCATTTAGATTTTGCAGATGATGTAGTTGTTTTTGCAAATAATGCTTCAGAGCTGCAGGAAATGTTGCAGGAGTTAGCAGATGAAAGTAGAAAAGTAGGACTAAAGATGAATGTTAAAAAGACTAAAGTAATGTTTAATCGATTTGCTCAAAATATGAAAATAAAGATTGATTATGAAGAATTAGAAGTTAACAGTTACAAATACCTAGGTCAGATTATTAATACAGATGGAAACATAATGGAGGAAATTAATCATAGAATTAAACTTGGTTGGAGTGCTTTTGGTAGAAATAACTTGATACTAAAAGGAAATATGCCTATGTGTTTGAAAAGAATGGTTTTTAACAAATGTGTTTTACCAGTTCTTACTTATGGATCTGAGACTTGGACACTTAATAGAAGAGCAATACAAAGACTTCAGACCACTCAAAGGAGTATGGAGAGATGTATGTTGGGAGTAACAAGAAGAGATCGAAAACGCAATGTATGGGTAAGACAACAAACAGGTGGTACTGACCTTATTGAAAAAATTAAAAGATTGAAATGGAGTTGGGCTGGACATATTGCTAGAAGAAATGATAATAGATAGACAATTGAAATTTTAAACTGGATTCCAAGAGATTGTAAAAGACCCAGAAAGAGACCACATGTGAGATGGATGGATGAAATAAGAAAATGTGCAGGGGTGTTGTGGAAAAGAGAAGCTAAAGATCGGAGAAGATGGATTAAACTTGGAGAGACCTTCATCCTGCAGTGGATTGATAATGGTTGATGATGATGAATATTATGATTAATTTGAATTCTAGATAATTAATGCGCGGGATGAGTAATGAACAATTATATAAACGATACTAAATCTATCACATTAACACTTATATTAAACTAATGGAAATATGTCTGTTTAAAGAAATCATTTCATTACGGCTTATGAATACTTCTGGGCGACTGATAAGACAATGAAAAGTGGTGCGTGCATGGTGGCTTATTGGGTCGGTCCAATTATGGATCCTGGAGTGTGCTTCACGAATTCTAAGACGAAATGACCGATTTCCTCTGCAAACGTAGGCAGGGTCGGTTTGACGAAAGAAAGAATCCAGATTCCCTGGAATGAGGTACAGGCGAATCATGGATAACGAAGAGTGGTCGGCTATGTCAGTATCGGGCTGGTTTTTCCAGAGTGATCCCCGTATAAAGCATGCATGAAACCAAGGATGTCCCCAGGGTGGTTTTACAGCCTGGTTCAAGGACATTGAGAATGACGATGGGGCCCGACTTTGCGGATGCCTCCATGTAAGAAAGAAGCATGAACATATATAAAACTAGAATGGCCTTTATGCACTAAACACTTAATAATAAAACATAAATATAATTTTAAAATTAAAGATTATTGAACGTATTTATTGCCCACAAATTATGAAATATTTGGCGTAATGATATGGCTTCACTAAGAAAACAGGGATATTAATTATACATAAATATAAAACTAAGATGTAAAGATCCCCCTTACGTTATGTTACTTAATATTCATTACTTCTTACACATTAAATCTCAATTTTGGTTAATCAATACCCTTGTGAAAATATATTAATAGATTACAAAATAAGTGGGTGGTGGTAATAGCTAAGATGGATTTTACATATATAATATAGTTTAAAAATAAAAGCGCATTATTTAGGAAGGAGAATGTGAAAAACAGATGTCAAATCTGTTTTTCTACAGTAAACATGAAAATGAAATTAATTTATTTATCTAAAATCGCGAGCACCTGGGCAAGCCGAATAAGACTTGTTTTGATCAATTATAAATTATTTACCCAGTAAATGATGGGTGGGGGAAAACAAAAGGAGTTATATGCTTGCGATTTTAGAATATTATTGGCATTAATTGTAAAACATAAATACATAAAAATCAAATTGAAAATCTTAATAACAATTATTTGCCACTTGTAAATAAAAGAAAAGCATTTTATATAGGAGACTTAATATAGATTAGTTATATAGAGTTATATAATATACATTTGAAGACATTTAAGAGAGATGGTTTAAAATATACACATTACATAGAAGGCAGGATTTTAGGAATTATAAGCAGTCAAAGTTCTTTACCTTGATTATTGGAAGAGCGTTTCACTAGGAATCAGTCCATCGGTATTATTTCACTAGATCTAGGGTAGCATTATTAATTGAGATAGCACTTCATTTTTACTGGAAAAATATGCATAAAGTTCAGTAGCACGGGGTACGGAGCTTCATTCATGGGAACAGCATATTAGAACGGAGGGACAAGGTGAAATTTACTACTGCTGTGTACAGCCACTCACTCGGCTTAACCATCAGGTAAATAGACAGCAGAAAACAAATGATTATACAAATAGTTAATAGAATTAACAGTCGGATAAATAATATACATATATATATATAGTTATAAGACAATTATTAACTTACGAACCTCCATGAAGCATCAAAAAACATAATATAGACCGGTGTGCCTGCAAGTTCCTAGTCCACTTTTTAACCTTCAGTGGTGGAATTCACTGGGTTTGTTCCGTTGCTAGTTAAACTCTTGATCTTCGTGTCATTCAATGAGTTCTCCGCTACCAGTGCTGCTTAGTTATTTTTTGTTCCTTCTTTTTTCTTGTTCAGGAATGTTTCAGAAAACAATTAATTTTCAGCTATTGTCTACTTTTAGTAATCAGTACTTTTAATCTAGCTGCTTAATTAGTTTCTGATCTGAAGCGCTTATCTTTAATAGCGTACCAAATTTAATTACAAAATTCCTGTCTATTTCTTTTAATAAAACTTATTTTAATAAAACATTACTTATTTGAAGTATAACTTATTTTAACAAAACATTATTATACACATATATAGCAACTACTCAAAACACACTGAGTGAGAATTACATCGGGCGTGGACTATGCTTAGCAACATGGCTATTTAATGGTCTCCTCTTCCTTGTGGATTCAAATCCAGCAGTATTTATACTTTTAATTTGAAGCTGTAACTAAGTAACTACTGCTGGACCTGAGGCGGTTTAAGCACTTAGATTTCATTTGGAATCGTTCGGCCGGATACTCTTATCTAGTAAGATGTTTGAAACAATGCAAGTTTGTTATCAGTTTCTCGAACGATTGTTTTAAAATATATCTTGTGATTTTAAAACAAGCTAGCGTGGACAATTTCCACTAATGGGTTTATTTTATTGTTACCAATTCGTAATCTTTTATTTTAATCTAAAGGGTCTTCTGGGTAATTGTTTTTCGAGAGACTTACTAACAAGATTGCATCATTTCTGGCTACAAAATTATATATGAAAAAATAATAAGTTTCATATATGATACCTTATATATACAATATAATTATTAATTTAATCACAATCTCCTACACTGAAATATACATATATATTTATTATTTACGCCCGCATACACATGAGAATATTATTATTAAATTAAATATTAAATTAAAATACATACATTTACATTATTTTATAATACTGAGCAAAGATATATTATTAGTTATGTATATACGTGCATAAAGGCAAGTTTGAATACTGTTAGGTGGTAGGAGATTAGATGTGGGATGTGAAGCAGGATCTGAGCATCAGATCATCTGCTTCAATATTATGTAAATAAATATTTTATTTCTCTGAAATTGACTTGGAATTTATGATAATTTATGTGAAACTCAAGTTGAGAAATGCAGATTAGTCACTATGGATATTCATAGAGTTCTTTTTATACAAGTTAATGTTACATCAGTTTTCTGTCTTTATAAAGTTCATAAATCTATATATGTGATTGTTTGCAATTTTTTCTTAGCTGTTATGTAAAGTAGGAATAATTTGGTTAAATAATAATTCTTGACATGTATATAAAAAACATAAGTGTTTAGATTTTCTCTGGTATTAGTAATTGGAAACATGATGTATTTGGGTCAATAAAGATATTAAATGCATCATATGATAAAAAGCTTAAATGAGTTACCTATTTTAAAAATGTTCAAATAAAAATTCATTTTTTCCTTCTAATAACCTATCTTTATTTGTTATTTATAACATGTTATGCATATAAAAAATGTGATTAATATTAATTTTTTTGTTTTCTGTAGGTCTGACACATGGAAAAAGAGTGTTTGGTAAAAAATTCTATGATTGAAAAATTAAAGACATATATTATAGAATTAATTAAGTCTTCATATTCATACAAGGAAAATTGTACTAGTAAAGTAACACTATTTGTAAGAAAAAGTTATATTATCAACTACTAAAAGAAAGCCACACTGTTTTGAATTGAAGACATTTTTAAAAATCAGTAAGAAGACATCTGTTTATTATTATTTTGTTGGTCAGATAAAGATAAGTGATTATAACATGTTTAAATATATTTAAAATGATAATATATTTTATGAATATATAAATTTACTTTCATAAAAGTTCACAAAATATCATAATAGAAAATAACTTTCCTCATTAATAATATTTGTTCACTGTAAGATTTAAAGTCATAGAAATCATAAAATGTTTGTTTAGTCATTTTATCACTATTTGGGATATTATAAAGAAGTACTGTATGAAAATATAGTATGGGAAAAATGGAAAACCTGTTTGTCAATTTCTGCAATTATAATGGGCATATCTATAAGAATGAGAAACTTGAGAAATTATTGTAAGAAGTCTCATGGAAGACAAGCATAAAGATAAATAACTCTCTATATGGCTTTGGTAAAGCTAAAATCATGGAAAAATTTACTACTGTATAAAAAGTTATTTATTGCACTTTCTGTGAATTCAAAAGTTCTTGTAAAAGGATTTATATAAAAACATGAAAGAACATGGCGAAAAATCTTTTCAATGTAATTTATGCTAATATAAACATACAGATAATTAGAATACATGAAAGAAGATGGAAAAAAACCTTTTCAATGTAGGTGGGGTGAACGGAAGAATGCATGAAAAAAACAAGTTTTTTCAATGTAGTTTGTGAATATTTATCCGTACATGAAAGCACAGAGGAGAAAAACCGTTTGAAGGCAGGTTGAATGCATTGAAAACTGCAGTTATGAGAAGTTTACAGTGGCATAAAAGAATACCTACAGGCGAAAAGCCGTTTGAATGTGGTTTGTGTACATTCAAAACTGCAAACAGGGGTCATTTAAAACAGCATGAAGGAATACATACAGGAGAAAAGCCTTTTGAATGTCGTTTGTGTGCATACAAAACTGCAAGGAAGAGTAATTTAAAACTACATGAAAGAATACATACAGGAGAAAACCTTTTTGAATGTAGTTTGTGTACATTTAAAACACCACACAGGGTTAATTTACAACTGCATGAAAGAACTCATACAGGAGAAA
Organism: Epiperipatus broadwayi; assembly: GCA_028023455.1. NCBI lineage: Eukaryota > Metazoa > Onychophora > Udeonychophora > Euonychophora > Peripatidae > Epiperipatus > Epiperipatus broadwayi. The sequence continues at coordinate 2,653 of JAQFVV010003420.1, read as the reverse complement.
AGCCATATGAATGTTCTTTGTGTGCATACAAATCTGCAGACATGAGAAGTCTAAAACGGCATGAAAGAATACATACAGGAGAGAAGCCTTTTGAATGTTCTTTGTGTGCATACAAATCTGCAGACATGAGTAGTTTAAAACGGCATGAAAGAATACATACAGGAAAAAAGCCTTTTGAATGTAGTTTGTGTGAATTCAAAACTGCCAACAGTGGTGCTTTAAAACACCATCAAATAACACATACAGGAGAAAAGACCTATGAATGTTCTTTGTGTGCATACAAATCTGCAGACATGAGTCACTTAAAACGGCATGAAAGAATACATACAGGAGAGAAACCTTTTGAATGTAGTTTGTGTGCATACAAAACTGCAGAGAGTGGTAATTTAAATCTGCATAAAAGAACTCATACAGGAGAGAAACCATTTGAGTGTTGTTTGTGTGCATTCAAAACTGCACACATGAGTACTTTAGAGCGGCATAAAAGAACACATACAGGAGAAAAGCCATTTGAATGTAGTTTCTGTGCATTCAAAACTGCAGACAAGGCTTATTTAAAAGTGCACGAAAGAACTCATACAGGAGAACAATGCGTTGAATGTAGTTCGTGTTTATTCAAAACTGCACATGAGGGTTATTTAAAACAGTATGAAAAAGCACATATGGAAGGAAAGCTGTTTGAATGTAGTTTATGTGCATTCAAAACTGCAGAAAGGCAGAGATTGAAAGAGCATGAAAGTCAACATATGGGAGAAAAACAATATCAAGGTAATTTATTTGAATTTAAGACTGCAACTTTATCAGTTCATGCTTGTCGAATGTGTGATTACAAAACAATTGTTAAAAGTGATTGGCAAATTCATGAAAATAAGCATTTTACTAAACAGGATGTTGTAGACCTTTTTATTTTACTATCGTGAGATGTGTTTTTGTTTTTTTTACCTTCAGATAACTAAATATGTGTTTAAGAGATGTAATTAATTGCAGTTTTAAAAATATTCTTCATTATAGCAATGATTCATTCTGTTTGTTCACAAACATTTTAATATTTCTATATTGTGGCCAAGTGATATCAGATTTGCTCTCATTGCTTATCTTAATTTAACAATTTTACATGGTTAATTGATTTTTTAAAAAAAATAGTTAACTAATGAATGAAATATGAAATAACTAATAATTTTGTTATAAATAACACTTTAATATAGCTTGGGTGCAAAGTAGACATGTCTTTGTAATTATTACAGGTATAATAATTTATATTTCTCAGAAGGGATATTGGTTCTTATTAAAATAATAGTATTGTGTTATTATTTGTGCTATGAGATAATATTTTTAAAAGGATTACAATTAAGCTTATATGATGAAATAGAGTAGGGAATGTTAAAATTAATTTAACATTAGCTTTTGTAAATTTGTAGAATAAGTAGAATAAAAATTAAAATATTAGTTTATTATAGGTCAGCTTTAAAGTCTATAAAGTAATTTTAATATTAAATGTCATTAAATATTTTTATATGACAATTATTATAAGTTATAATTAGTTATTTAAAAAGGTAATTAATAAATTAGGTTAAAGTTTATCATTTCCTTTCAGTTATGTATGTGTGTGCTTGCATGGGTACCTGGAAAGTGTTTTATAATAAATTAAGTAGTTTTAGAAGTTGAGTTATACAAACTTATAAAAATAAAGAATGAACAAATAATTATACTATTACTTATGTAATCAATGTGCGTTTACATAATCAATGTGCGTTTAATAAATTTATAATTACTATTAGTTAAAGTAGTTTAATGAATAAAATAGTGATTCATTTAAATTTTTGTGAATAAATTTTGATGAATAAGTAATGTGCTTTCTTTATATAATATTTTTTATATAGGAAAACTTTATTAAGTTTCTTCTAAATTAATTTCATTCAATCACATGTCATTTTGACATGTCCAGTCTAAAATGATGTCATCTATTGATTAACATGTCTTATGATTTTGTAATTTAAAAAATTAAAACAGAAGTTTGTTCATTTTTCTTTTGGTTGCTCATTCCTTCTTTGATTCTTCTGGTTTAATCCTTGATACAAATCATCTGTAAAGTATTAAATTTTTTTTAAATTTTGTTATTTTTTATTTGTAAAAGTATTTAACTTAAATTTTGTTATTCTTCAATCTACAGTGAACTCTGAGTAGTTTTGGGTATTCCCACTTTTTGGTAACTGAATTACAATTAAGCTTTCTTAATTATTATAAAAATGCTTAGAGGGAATTTTATCATTATTACTAACTATTTTGATAAAATTAACTATGGAATAAGTTTTAACACTAAGCAGTTGTAATATTTGTTTATGAATTTTATAACTAAAATTATGCAGAACAATTTTCCAGCATTATTTTATTTAGTTCATTTATAAATAGAAGAAGTTATTAAAGTTTTAATAGAAGGAAATTGAAAATGCATATACTGTTAAATTATATATTTAAATCTTAAAAAAAAAAAGCATTATAAATAAGACATTGATTTTATATAGCGCTATGTTTTTCTAAACTGTAATATTAATAAGCCAATAAGCTAATGCACATGTGTTTTGTAGATTTAACTATATAAATGAATACTCTCACTTTCCAAAGACAAGATAAAGTCTTTGTGAAAAGATAGAAT
>JAQFVV010003419.1:0-11187 GCA_028023455.1 Epiperipatus broadwayi | reverse complement strand
TATTTGGTGCTGATATAGTACGTGCTCGGCGGCCATTTTGAATTTGGAAACACCCAAAAACACTGCTGGCACATGCAAGCGATAAATGTCATCGACTAGAAACACTCATAAAGTCCATTAGAACTGTTTTACAGTTGTTGTTTTTTTAAATTTGAAAGTCTAACTTAACACTTTCTTTTATCTTAGTAAGACAAAGCCCCCATCCCGAACTATAATTCTTGGAAATTATCTTACGTCATACATACCGACCCAAGTAGACAGTTTTAAAAATAAATTTGAAAGAGGCCATATCAAGCTGCGATATTTCCTGAATAAATTAATTTTACTGGTGTCTTCTTTAAAATAATAAACCTAAATCTTAAAAGTATAATTTGATGTTTTGTGGAATTGCAGTAATGAAGAGATCTAGAAAGAACCAAATTTAGCCTGAGCGGACGACCATCCATCCGATCGAGAGCTGGTAATTTTTTTTAAATTATTAAAATATTAGTAAAAAATTATTTAAATAAATGCTATTGCAATGTTTGATTATGACTATATATATATATAAATTAGCGTTTTTGGTTTATTTTAAAGTATTTTTTAATTTTCATCTCTTTTTCTTTTCCCGCTCTTTTTTTCCATAGTATAACCTTTGACTATTCAATGTGACGTTACAACTCAATGTTTGATTTATAGCATTATAGTTTTTAAATATTGTTTTTTTTAAATTATAATACTGATGTAGCATATAGCATTGATAGACCGGACTGATATTTTTAAAATAGCATTTATTATTTTTCTAATGATCGCTATATTTTAACGTGTTTTTGTAAATACCATTTACGATTTTTTTTTAAAAAAAAATGCTTTAACATAGGGTTAATCTTTTGAGATTTACGATTGCAATATTTGATTATCATGACTATATATATTAGCATTTTCTGGTTTATTTTAAAGTAATGTTTGATTATGATTATATATATAAATTGGCGTTTTTGGTTTATTTCAAAGTAATGTTTGATTTTTTCTAGTGGTGGCTATATTTTAACGGATTTTTGTAAATATTGCAATGTTTGATTATGACTATATATATAAATTAGCGTTTTTGGTTTATTTTAAAGTATTTTTTAATTTTCATCTCTTTTTCTTTTCCCGCCCTTTTTTTTCCATAGTATAACCTTTGGCTATTCAATGTAACGCTACAACTCAATGTTTGATTTATAGCATTATAGTTTTTAAATATTGTTTTTTAAAATTATAATACTGATTTAGTATATAGCGTTGATAGACCGGACTGATATTTTTAAAATAGCATTTATTATTTTTCTAATGATCGCTATATTTTAACGTGTTTTTGTAAATACCATTTACGATTTTTTTTTTAAAAAAAATGCTTTAACATAGGGTTAATCTTTTGAGATTTACGATTGCAATATTTGATTATCATGACTATATATATTAGCGTTTTCTGGTTTATTTTAAAGTAATGTTTGATTATGATTATATATATAAATTGGCGTTTTTGGTTTATTCAAAGTAATGTTTGATTTTTTCTAGTAGTGGCTATATTTTAACGGATTTTTGTAAATATTGCAATGTTTGATTATGACTATATATATAAATTAGCGTTTTTGGTTTATTTTAAAGTAAGGTTTGATTTATAGCATTATATTATTTTTCTAGTGATCGCTATATTCTAACGGATTTTTGTAAATATTGCAATGTTTGATTATGACTATATATATATAAATTAGCGTTTTTGGTTTATTTTAAAGTATTTTTTAATTTTCACTTCTTTTTCTTTTCCCGCCCTTTTTTTGGGTAGTAGCACCTTAGGCTATTTAATGTGACGTTTTCCCGCCATTTTTTTAAGTGTAGTCCCTCCCCACCACCTTTTTAATTGCAGTGCCTCAGGCGTTTTACGTTTTTGAAAAATGAGTGTTTCTAGTCGATGACATTTATCGCTTGCATGTGCCAGCAGTGTTTTTGGGTGTTTCCAAATTCAAAATGGCCACCGAGCGCGTACTATATCAGCACCGAATATTTTATTTTAACAAAATACAAATAGTTACATGTTAAACATATAATTAATATGCACACACACATGTTTTTATTGTAATATAAAAAAATTATTTTCAATTATTTCTAAATTTGCATTTAAAATTATTTTTAACGATATATTATTCACTTTCAAGTCTGGAGTTTTATTTGTTATTAAGAAACACATTCGATAATGCTAATATATTGTTTATCTCTAGAAGTCTTTTATTAGTGTCATAATGTTTTGCTCATACTTTCTTTTAAAATACATTTTTCTGATTATCTAGATAGTTGATTAAAAAAAGTTGGTTACATTTAAAACAAATCATGATATTAGAAAATAGTCTGGTAGAGAATAATAATTATGTTTTTATTTTTTTAGATAGTAGACAGCATTTTGTTAAGTTTCAATGTTAATATTTAAAATAATAAACAAGTACATTTTTGCTTACTAGACAATTTCTTCCGTTTGTACCTCATACATTGATAAAATAGATTTTATGCATGTACAATATATATATTATAATGGAAATGGTTACTCGTACGGTTGAGTAATTATTTGTACTTTCAACTATATTTATTTCGATTATTTTATTCTACGTTATACTTAATTTATTATACTTTAATTCTTTCTCCGACTTTGATTCTTTATCCATTTATTGTTTTCAACTTAGATTCTTTATTATCTTATTCATTATTTTAACCAACGCCGTTACAATACAAGCAGAGAGCTAATACAGATACAAATTTAACTTCATATCTATACCCTTGACTGAACCCTAAGGCAATACGTACATATTATCTTGGCGTTATTTTTCCCAGCCAAAACTCTCGGCTGCTGAACAAAGCAAACTATTTCAAAGAAACTTAGCGAATGTCCAGCGCTTGCTATTTATTTTTTAGAATTGGGATTCCGCACGAACAAGCAGCACATGAATATCTTAAACAAATCAGTATGCCCCTTTAATCACTACTTACAGTTTCCCCCCTGTCGTAGCTTGGTGATAGGAGAATAAAGCAAGGATACGAAATTTAATGACAAATATGTTTAATAATAATACTCACACTTTATATAAAAAATTACATTATAATAACAATAATAAACACACACTTATAAATACTTGGCTATAATAAATATATGAAAATAGATCAGATATTAAAGTTCTTAAAGTCCTGTTGATAGAGTTCTATTCTATCAAATCATGGATTTTATATTTAGTTATGAATAGTAGACAAATGAAAATGCATGCATGCTTTTACCTAGGCTTTGTTGTAATTGTCCCATGGGTATTTCTTCCGAGCGCTCTTGATTAACTTCCTCAGATTGTGGGGTTATTTTTGTTCCAGTTTTTGCTTGTTGATTCCTTAGGTTCTCCATTAACTTCCTCTGTTTGTGGGGTTATTTTCATCCAGTTTGCTGGTTGATTCTTTAGGTTGAGTTTCATCGACAGCTACAGAAGTGGCGGTCCCTCTAGCAGGTCAGGCAAAGATCTTACATTGTGAGTCAGTGATGAGACGGCTTGAATCCGAACCCACGTTTCTTTAATGCCACTAGCCACGCACTTCTCCCATTTTCTTTTAGCTGTTGCTTCTCTAAAGTCTCTACTAGCAATGCCAGACAAAAATTATAATTTTCTTAATCTCTTTCTTTGTTCGTTGTTTTTAAAATTTTTAATTAAGACTTAGATTTCCAACCAATTCTTATCATTACGTTTCTTTATTTAATTAGTGGCTGGAATGTAAGTCCCAATTAATTTAACAGATCAGGCAAAGATCTTCCGTTGATAACATTTCTTTATCCGTGGAATTTAATTTGTCCAACAGACTTTCACACCTATGGCCATATTGTTTCTTTTTTTATATATCACATATTACATTTATTTTATTTAAAGTTTACAATTCATTCATTTTTTTTCACATTTACGTTTTACATTTATTTTAATTTGTTATAATATATTTTTTTTTTAATGAGAGAGAAGACACGCATTTCTTTATGCTTCCTTTTCCCCTCTCCCACAATAAACAAAATAACTTTCTAGCATTTGACTTACAAGAGAGAAAGAGACACATTTCTTTATTTATGCAGCCCCCCCTCCCCTTCTCTTACTATTACACAATCCACAGTAATTTTGACATTAGAATTTCAATTTTTCTTTTCCTTCCTTTCTTTTTTTTTTAAAAAATTTTATTAGCTAAAATTGTATTAGCTAATATTACTTTCTAATTTTATTAATAAATATATATGTGTGTCGACGACTTTACGTGGTCGTCACAATATATATGATTGACAGTAGATTTCTGTTATCTGTGCTTTCACACATATATAAAATAGTGTATATATAAAATATAGTACAAAAGTCTTAAGACTAATAGACTAGATTCTTATTCTGTTATGGTTTTAAGAGATAGTTATAGTAATGCTGGCAGCCATAAACTTTATTTAATTTTGATAAACTGAAATCAAAAAATTGATCTAACTCTCACATATTGTGCTATGAAATCATAGAAAATGTGTTTTTTTAATTTCTTCTGGATTTTAAATTTTATTAACACAAAGATTGTATGGCTGACATTCTCTTTCAACCTAATCTTTAATCTGATTTCCCTATTTACATCATTTAGTAGAATTTAAAAACCAGACATTACAGTAAATTATTTTCATTTTGATTAATAGAAACAAGAAAATTATCATTATTCTACTTTTTTTACATTCAGTAAATTTAATTCCTTAAAACATTTCTTAATCCATTAATTGTAACAGGTTGTAAGATTAACTACAATTGATCTACATTATAAGAACAATCATCATGGTTTTATCCAGAAATGTAATTCTTTCTTTGTTATATTAATTTTTTTTATTATAGTTGTGTTAATTTGTATAGCTTGATTATTTCAGAAATAACATGGTAATTCTCCCACTTTTGATAACTGTTGTACTGCTATCTTAACTGATATTGACATAGGTTTTTTAATGTTAAAACTATGATGTAGCTATTATTGATTTATTAATTTTTTAAAAAATTGAAGATGTCAGTGTTTTTTAGGCAACTTCATAAAAATAAAAATCTTCATGGAAAAAATTACAATGCACAAGATGTTGATGGTTTTAGTTTTTTGTAATCTGATTTCCATAGCATTTGCAAGATTACTTAAAAAAAAAATTTTGGGATAAAAATATGATTTTTTAGTAGTTTATTAGATATTTTGATTATTCTTATCAAATAATTGTTTAATAATTATTTAAAATAAAAAGAATGCATATATACACTTTAATTTTATTTATTTATATTTTCTTTCAAAAATAAAAGTTAATAAAGTCTGTAATGTTAATAAAAAAGTTACAGGGTAAAATGATCACTGTTTAAAAGAAAGTGATTGCATAACATCATTGTCAATCAAAATCACAACAGTGTTAGAATATTTTAAGTTATTCTAAAAATTGTAAAACAATTGTAAGAGTTTTAAAAAATGATACATTTACCAGAAGTTATAATTTATTTATTCATGCTTTAATAATAAAATTAAATAAAAAAGATTTCATTGATTTTCTAAAGTCTGTTTTCTTTTAGATTACTGAATGATATTTTATGTCCTCTGTTACAACTCATTTTTTAAATATCTGTAAAGTTCAAAGATAATTTTTAAAATGTTTTTCATTTGTAAAATTAAATTAAATAGAAATCAAATCCAGTTTATTGAGTTTGCATATAAAATAAAGATTTTCTACAGAAATTAAATGTTGAGCACTGACAAAAATGACCAATAGGTTCAACACTAGAAAATTTCAGTATTTGAAGAGATTAAGAATTTTATATTTTTTCAAATTCAGAAATAAATATAATTAAAGTGCTTGTATTAAAAATATGTCTTTTATCTACTTGATTTTAAATAATCTACAGTACTTTAAAATATCAAATTTTTTTAGTCATTCAAAACTTTAATTATTTCAAATTTTATTTTAAATAATTATATATCTAATTTTGATTGTGTTTTTTTCTATTTTTCCCTTTAAGCTTTAAGTATATATGTATACTTAAACCATGTTGTATGCCATGAGTTTCATTATTTCACACTCATTCATTTGGAGGAAAAGAGAAATAAAATTTCTATCAAATGATATTTTTATAAATATACATACATGCTTAAAATAAAGCCATGAATTCAATTCTTTTTACAGAAATCTGACTGACATTTAAAATAAAAAAGAATGAAAAGTGACTTGTATTACTGAGATAGATAAAGAATATAGTCATCTAATGATAAATGCACAATGGCTATCTCATTTTAAAGACTGTAGGATATATAAAACCCTAAATAAAAAATACAAATAAAATCTTTAAAATCTGAAGCCTTGCTAAAAAGGATTTTTGAGACTTAGGTGCTGATTCTAACAGATGAATAAACATTGGAATCCTTGAATGTTAAACCAATTGTTTGAGTTTAATAAGCTAGGAAAATATAAAATTTTGGACCTTATGACTTGCTTTTTTTTTTGAGATTTAGAGGCTGGTAAAAATTCTAACAACCAAAGGGTTCATCTATTCTTCAAAAATTCTTGAAGTTTTTTTTGTTTTTCTTTAAATAAGAATTAGTTTTTTTTATACCTACATTAACTCATGTTGTACTAAACTCTTTTTTACATCCACATTAACATCATATTTATAATTTATAAATCAATTACTTATCATTGAATATTATTTTCACATATTCTAAAATAAATATATATTTTTTAATTATGCATAAAAATGCAGGTTTTGTTTTTCAGGTATAATTCATATTTAATAACTAAGTTGCCTAATCATTTTGTAGTACAATCTAACAAAACTCACTCATTATCAGTCTCATAGTTTGGTCGCCATTTGTAATGATACAGAAAAAAGTCATAGTGAGAGTGATGGAAACTGACATCATCATCAATACATCATTGATTTAGTAAGCATTAAAAAAGGGAGCAAAAATTATAAAAAAAGTTAACATCAAAAGTACATAATACTTAATACATGAGTTATAAATATGTCATTATCAACATTTATCATTAAGAAACAACCGTCATTGTTTGTGACTGTATAATATAAAGTCTGAGACTAATTATCATTTAGTCAATACCAAATTTAGGCCATAGTATTATAAAATCAATCGATATTTCATCTCCAAACTCACATTTAAGTGCTAAAATTACTATAAAATTTAATATACATAAAAAATGCTGGGATCAATATATCAATGTCAGTCATCATCAATAAATACTCTTGGCCACATGGTAATTTGAGGTATGCTGCTATCAATTGATTTATCATCATAAAACCTATAATGTAAAGTGGGTGAACTAAAAAAAGTGTTTTTTTTCTAAAAAGAATTATATAGATAGCCAAACACATACACCACATACATATTTACATTATAAATATTGTTACATCTGAACTATCTTTAGGATTGCTAAAATATTAGTGACAAGATGTAATCTATTCTGACATTGAATATTTTTACTGGAAAAACTTAGAGTAATAGTTAATACAATTATTAATTATAAATAATAATAATAAATGAAAAGTCAGTTAAATTTATTTACAGTGCAAATAAAACATTCTGATATTAACTATTTACCAATATTTGAAAATATTTCAGTAGATTGAAAACTCTAGCAATCACATTTATAAGATATATATATATGTTATTTTATAGATTCATCTGTGTATGATTTTGATTATATATATAAATAGTTTGTTTAATGCATATATATATATTGTAACAATTAAATGTTGATCAAATAAGTTCAAATATTATAAGTAAAGGTTCAAAAGAAATAAGTGAAGGAGTTCATTGTAACAAAATTAAAGGTTGCTCAAATAACTATAGATGGTTACAATATAACTAGTACCATATCTGAGTTGTCTACAATATATATATAAGATCATAATATTTAAAATAACGTTGGATTTCTCAAAATATCCCACTATCAATAATTATAAGCAAATTATTAATAACAAGTATTATAACTCAGGTATATGAAATCACGTGAAGTGAGTACACTAGTAATTCAATAAAATATAACTCAGGTATACAGGCAGTAGATCTTATCCACTTTCATTTCTTGGTTTGATGTTAAGTGCATGTTTAAACAAATACTAAGTGAATATGGTCTAGCAGGGCGCCACTAGATTATCTGAATCTAGACACGGTTATATCTAATAACCTTTCACATGTACCGGGTTTGAATCCCCTTTTTGGTACTTTATTTCTAATAAAAATGAGAGATTTTGCTTTTTGAGCCATATCACTATAAGCACTAATATTTAGGTAAAAGTAAAACATCTATAAACCAAAGTGGAGTATATTAGACATAAATCATTTCTCAGATCTTAGCATAACAAATGTGTTTCAATATTTTTATAAGTTTACTAGCTCAGATTATATATAACTAATTTAGGATGGCAATTCACTCATCCTTGCATGAAATAGATGATGGGATGTGGTTATAATAATACTAAGAAATCACTAAATATTATAAAATCAATATTTATTTATGGCCTTTAAACAGTTAAACAGCTCATTAATTAAAACGTTGATGATGATGATGATAATAATAACGATAATGACAAGGGTTTCAACTACAGCTCTAGGACTAAGCCTAAACATAAAACTAATTTTTATAAAGAAATTCATAATTATTGCTTAATTTTAGCATACTTACTTATATCTTAAATAACTAATATTCAACCATTGATGATGATGAATAATCACACTTAACAAAGACTACACTTAATGAAATATATACGCCTCATTTAATAAAACAAACTAATATTTATTACTGCATTTCTAACATATACATAAAAATTTCTAGATAAACATGAAAATTGACATGAATAATAATAATGATAATAATTGATTATATAACAATCCTCAGATTAATTTCAAGTTCTTCCCCCTTTCCCTTCAAATGTATTTTGTATTAAGTTGGATGTCACATTGACCATGATTTTCACTCCATGAGAAAAGTATTTCAAGAAAAAAATATTATCTGCTCATTAGCACACATACTTTATAAATCTAACATGTAAGTAGAATGTTAAAAAAAATGTTAATAGAATTGAAAGAGCAAGTTTTAGAAACAAGTTTTAAATTATTTTCTCCCCCTCTCTTCTACCTCTGAAATGCTATACTTAACTTGAAACAAAATAATCTAATATTCTAATACTACTTATTACTTCACATTCACTCGCAATTATACACATATAAAAATATTATTATGTATGTGCGTGTTTTATCCCATAATAACAAAATATTATTTAAAACCAAAATAATAATAATATATTAGTTAAAACTAAAATCATAATACCATAAAAAAAATTGTTTTACACATTAATATTTTTCATAACTGTAAAATTAATAAACAAATAATTTTGATACATTCAAGATCATTTATGAAGCTCAAAGTTATTATTAGTAAGACATTCTTGTTTTTAATCGATCTGAATAGTCTTTAAAAGTTCTTTAAATAAAATATACCACTTTATTGCTAAAATGTTTATTAAGACTCTGATATCATAAAGAAAATAGATATAAAAAGTCATATTACCGATCTTTTGTTTGTGGACGAAATTCCAAGGGTTCAAACTTGTCTTGTATAATGTCTATATTTCTGCAGCTACCATTTCCGTTTTACATGGGAACAATCTCTTTCTTGAGGTGTATAACTATTTGATGATGATGACTCTATTGAGGTTATTTGCTTTAGTGGATAATTTGGAAATCATTATATTAATTTTTCTTCTCTTCCTGTCAAGCATGATTCTTAGTGGATGAAATACAGCAGTTGTTTTCACATTTATAAATTTTCTTGAGTTTAAAATCAGTTGCTGGAACAATTAATTGGACTTGATGATTAATATTTATCAGTAGATTAATTCATCTTCTTTGAATGCAGGTGAATGCTTTCTTCCTTCTATTAAAAACATCTTATTTCTCTGGTCAGTTGAAAGGTGTAGAATATTATTTTAGACACAACATCTTTTCTTTCCTATGTGATGTGCAGCTTCCCCCAGATGGTCCGGAAAAGATGGGACATACATATAATTTTTTCTAGCCAGCCATTTCTTATATTTTCAACATTCAATTTAATAGTTTAATAATCTGAATCATAATCACAATAAAAATAATAATTCCAGACAGCTTTTTATATCCAATTTTTAGCTAACTTAACCAATCAGAGATAGCGTCACTTGCTATTTTTGGACAAATTCATTTTAATTAGATCTCTAATTTATTTTCAACTAAATTATTTTTCAACTGAAAAGTTTAATCCTTTTTCCAGACACTTTTGTTTTAAAAAAAATAGACTTAATCCTTATTTCCTTTCTTTTTTTTACATTTAGGTAACATTTCCAATCTTTGAGCTTCCTTCTTTAGATCTTAAGATAAGACAATTTCAAAATTAGAGCTCTCACCCATTATAAGCTCCCAAAGTGAAAAACAATCATTTACAAAAAAAATTGCTACAAAGATAGATATCTGATTAAACCGATTTCCTCTTTCAACATAAAATTGTACAAAAAAAATAATTTGACAGATTTAATCCTTCCTTTTCTTTCAATATTTAGTAAATGTAAATTTCTGTATGTAATGTACACACATCCTTCATTCTTTCAAATCATTCATAAACTAACATTAAATAATATAATTGCTAGCTTAGTAATTATAACCCTATTATTTAATTAAATCTGTAACTTTTAAATCCCAATTACAATTATAGAAAAGCAAAATAGAAGCATAGAATAAGACATTAAAATTGATCAAGCATAGGTTAGTTTTAAAGAAAGTTAAAATGTTGAATATTTGAAATATAAAACAATTAAATAGTTTACACATACATTGCCTATACGTATGCATTATAACTTTGCTTTTTAAAGAAAAATTAAAATTTTAAATATTAAATGTGTGTACTGCTCTTTTTGAGATTTATTAACACACAAACAAGTAAAGCATATAATTGTTGTCCCACTCTTTCTGTTTAAAGCTTTTAAAATTTTGATCTTGTAGGGTTTAAACTTGGATGCCCTACAACTTCCTTTATGGTTATATAAAAATGTGATGATGATTTTGGTTTTACCTTTTTACATGCACATTACTATAAATTTGGCTAGTGACCAAATTGTAATGGCACAATAT
>JAQFVV010003418.1:0-11190 GCA_028023455.1 Epiperipatus broadwayi | reverse complement strand
TTTTAAATATTTAACTATAACATCATTTTCTTTAACCTATAATATTATTAAAATCATATATGTATAATTGATTGCTAAAACGTTCAAGCTTCAAAATCAAACTAGTTATAATTAAGTGATATAAATGAAAATTCTAAATATTGTTCATATATGAATGTTCGGGTATTTCAAACTCCCAGTATATCTGATAATGAGATGATCAGGGCATTTTTTTAAAAAGTAGTAACTCATGATGAATAATAACATAGCTTTAGAGAATTGTATTGTAAATCTAGAAGATTTGATTAATTACAAATATTTAACAGGGACATTGTTCAATTAATTACATAAATATATAATAGTCTATGCATACATTTTTGCATGAGTAGTTTTGTAGTCAATATAATTTTAGTTTATACTAAAAATGCCCTGTAATATATGATGTTACAATCTATTTTTTTTTTTTTTTGTATTGTTTTCTTCAAAATGTATTGCATTACATTTATTAGTTTCAGAATTATAAATTAATAAGCAGACAAATATTTTATTATTTTAAAATGTTTTCCTATTCTTCCAATTGCATCCAGAGTAAACCATATTTTCAAATACCTGATAAGTTAGCTTTACATACAATAATTGGTACTTACACGTTAGACCTGCCATGAAATATCACCCACATAAATAATCGAAACCACATTAATTAAAAAAAAAAAAAGATTTAACGTTAAATGTCAATATTTAAAAATCTTTTTTTTTTTAATTTAAAAAACAAACAAAAACAAAACTTATTTACATTTAAAAAACCTTTGTAATGCAAACAATATATAATAAAAAATATAAACATTGACATATACTATTAATTAAATGTATTTGTTTGTAATGTCATAGCAGACGCAAGTATCCAATAATTTTATAAATACTTAATTTAAGCAACTTATTTCAATTTAAAATCTATATTAAAACTGTTATATATTTATTTTCCTCAAATATTGTTTATAAAATTTAAATTTGTCAGAATTATCCAGAAAAAGAAGATCAAAGCTACTTCTGAATTATAAGATAACAAACAAATCGACATTTTTATTAAAAATATTTTTGTATCTCTTCCGGCAAAAATACATCTTTCCACATTGTTTTAATAATACTTGACAGAATATTGTATTTACACCAAGTAGATCAGCATTTAATAAGTCTCATTTCAGACTATAAGTTTGTATGAGAAATATTTATTATATATTCTCTCAAATGTAAACCTGTCTGAATTATCTGGAAGATCAAAGGTTTTCATATTTTGAGTGTTTAGCACTAGGAGCATTTCCCCTGGTAAAGTAGATTAAAATGGCATAAAGCTTTTCCTAAGAATTGTATTATATATGAGAAAAAAATCCATTGAAATCGATCTACGATTAACAGACAGACGTTTTATAAAACATAATGAAGATATGTAGAGATTGTAATTATAAATCACTGTTATAATAATTGCAATTTTTATTATAAAAAAAAACTTAATTTTAAACCATACATGGCAAATTTTTCACATAAATTCAATTGGCTTTATCATTTATTTCCAGATATATTTTTTTCATATTTTTTTGAATAAATAAATATTTTTTATTTGAATTTAATTTTTATTTTTGATAAATACTGTTGCCTTTCAATGTATATCTTTCCCCCATTCCATCATGCAATATCTTATTTTACGTATATAAAGACATATATTTAGAATTAAATATTAACACTGACAATTTTTTTAAAGAAATATATACTGTTTAGAACACTATTACAACAGGACTATTTATCATTTTTATCACCCACTACATTAACAAATAATTATTTGTTATAGTGATCTTTACAAATCTCTTTTAAAAAGTAGAATCCATTTTGTAATATTATTCATGTAATAAGATAATGACGTCATAAAAAATTGTATTTCTTTTATTAAAATTAATACCCTATACAGGCTTAAACGTGCATATATATGTAATGTATGCAGGATTCGAACTCAGACTTTCACATGACCCTCAACTCTCCATGCCATCTCATATTGCTGACCCACCTGATCACACACATGTTAAAAAAATAAACAATCACCAATATATGTGGAGATAGTAACCTGGACCAACTGATGATTGCTGGGTTAGCATGAAATACGTATATTGGTAATTATTTATCTTTTCACCATGTGTGTGATCTATGAGGTGGTGCGGAGAGTTGAGGGTCGTGTGAAAGTCTGAATTTGAATTTCTTTTATTGTAAGTTTTATTTTACATTATCACATAAATAATTTAACACTTTACATAAATTGTATTTTGAACTTCAATAAGTAATAATTAAAATAATAGCTCTATTCTATGGTAAAGCATAAGTTATACTAGCATCTAATTTTTATCAATATTAGCAGCTAATCTTTATCAGTATCTTATTTACAATCATTAGAAATACAATCAAGTTCATTTACAACATCACCCATGTCTAAGCACTTAATATAAATATTTTTATGAACTTAAGATATAAATATTGATATTATAATAGGAATTTTTTGTATATTAGACTAGAATAAAATGTTTCTAGCTATAACTAGGCCACTACCAATTAAAATTGGAGTCTTAAGCTAAAATACATTATTTAGTGAGTAGCACTTAAATAAATCAGACAATTGCTACTTTTCACTACTAGATCATGTGATTCATTTTGGATCATCAATTTTAATTGGTTGTTGTTTGGTTACATCATAGCTGAAGATTTATAAAAATTCCCATTATAATATTATTGTATATATTTATTTATAATAAGTTTATTTAAATTATATACAATAAAAAATATTTACAGTTAAATGTAATGCAATGTAAGTTTCTATTAGAACATACCATAATAAATATATTGATTTACCAATACAGAATGCAATTTGAATAAAATAATTATCAGAAAGAATCATCATGTGTGCATACACATACATATCACTTAATTAAATTTAATAAAGATAGTATTTGGACATTTCATTGTCTCAAGTGGATTAATCATATTATTATAAATATATAATGAATTAGAAATTCACAATAAGATTAAAATTAATATGCAGAGATTTCACCTTGTGTATATTAATTACTTAAGGTAAATTTAAAATCATATTGTAAAAACAATTGGGTAAAATTAATTTTGAATATTGTAAATTGCATTATTAAAATTTACTTGCTCAGTAAAATCATCGTATTTTGTGACTGAATGATGATATGAAGAAAATGTTTAATTAAATATAATATAGATAATGTTTCAACATTTCCTAAAATTACATATTAATCGATCTTAGACAGCTGTTTTTACACACACACATGTATATACAGGACATACTCTTATCTCATAAACCAATTTTCATTTTATTAAAAAATATAAATACATTTAATTTGCCTTTGATGTAATAATATAGATATTGTTGGCGAAATAGAGATGTTGCTATGTCTACATTTAGATTTAAAAAATACCTTTGTGGCATGACTTAATTATCCGCTGGAAATTTATTTTTTATGTTAAACATCCAAAATTGTTGGAAGAAAATAGTATGATCACAATAAGATACTCTGTGTAATTTGGTATAGTTGGTAGCAGATCTGACTAGGGATCAGGAAATTCCAGGATCGATTCCGATGCTCACAGGTTTGGAGCTCGATCTTGCTTATGAATTTTTAACTAATAACGTCTCAATTTTTAAAAAAAATCCCAATAAGATTGTCACCTAAGTTTACTGGCCTGTAATCTTAATTTTTTTTTCAACTTTTATTAAACAATTTGCCAATTGTATTGGAGTTTAAGTTACAGTTGAAGTGATAGTTAACCACTCTGCTGTTAAATATGGTTAAATTTTGTACCATTTTAATTTTCATTCATGTTATTTATGGTTCATGGGCTTTGTTTGCACCATCTCTTGGTCAATTTTGGTTGCATTTTCTTCATTTTAGGCTTATTTTATAGGAAATTCAAAATTTTAAATTTTAGTTCTAAAAAAGTCCACATATGGAAATATATTTTGAAGGAGTTTGCTATTAACTGAAAGGAGACCCTTTGATTCCTCTTGGAGGCCTTAAAGGAAGCGAGCAGGGCAAATTCCTAATGTCCACTCCATACGTTCTTGTCGTTGCAGCTGTTATTACTATGTAATTATTCATATAGTATATGAACATGGATGGGCTGCTCACCAACATGCATTAGCCAGTGTGGTGAGTTTATTGGCTTTTTACCTCTGAGTTTAAGATCAAGAAACACCATGGTCTTTCTTCTCAATGCCTGATAAGGCAGAATGAATGTTTGTGTAAATGATAAATATTTTTCCAATACATATATACAATTATGACAGACAAAAATAATGCATGGCCCTTATTCCCAGGAGACTGTAAAGTCACCAACCAAGGTAGCGATTGGTGGCCAAAGGCGGAGGGTGCTAAGAATTCCCTGATTGCGGACCCAGGCTGCCATTTGATGACGACTTTTTATTTAGGTACTTACAACTGCAGATCACTTTCAAGTGAAGAAAGATTGCAAGAATTAGAAGAAGAACTGTCTTATATTAAATGGGACATTATTGGACTTTGTGAAGTTAGAAGAAAAGAAGAAGAAATAATTGATTTAAAAAGTGGACATATACTCTATTATAAAGGCACACATATTGAAAATACAAGTGGAGTAGGATTCATTATAAATAAAAAGTGGAAGAACAATATTGTGGAGATTGATGGTGTATCGAACAGAGTGGCAAGATTAGTTATACAACTTAATAGCAGATACCAAATGCAGATAATTCAGGTTTATGCCCCAACAAGTTCTCATAGTGGTGAAGTAGTAGAAGATTTTTATATGGATGTACAAAAGGCTTTTGATCAGAATAAACAACATTTTTAAAATTGTTATGGGAGACTTTAATGCTAGAATTGGTAGACAAATGAAAGATGAAATTGCTGTAGGCAATTTTGGTTATGGTAATAGAAATGAGAGAGGACATAGAGTTGTGGAGTTTGCAGAAAAAGAAAAACTTTATATTATGAATTCATTTTTTGAGAAAAATGTTAAAAGAAAATGGACATGGAAGCATCCAAATGAAGGTACAGCAGAATTGGATTATATTTTGACTAACAGAAAATACATATTTCAAGATTGTAATGTTCTTAATAAATTTAACACAGGAAGTGATCATCGATTAGTAAGGTGTAAGTTACGTGTTAATGTAAAACTAGAGAGACAAAAATTATTAAGAAAAACAATATTTACAGTTGATGTTCCTAATCTTCAGAAACATTCTAATGAATTTAAATTAGAACTTACAAATAGGTTTCAAGTGTTAGGAGGTTTTGAACATGATACAGATTTGAATGAAATTAATATGAAAATAACTGATACACTTTTAAAAACTGCAACAAACATAGCTGGTAGAAAAAAGCAGCAATTGACTAATAAAATTTCTACTGAGACTAGAGAATTTATGAAGAAAAGAAGGAATATGAAGATATACAAAAATGATGTATTAAAAAGAATTGAATATCTCGAATTTTATAAAATGGTATGGAAAAGAGTTGAAAATGATATAAGAAAGTATAACTGTGAAATAGCAAGGAAAGCTGTAGAAGAAAATAAAAGTCTCAAAAATGTTAAACAACATTTTGGTATTGGTAGGAAATTTATATTTGCAATAAGAAAAAAAGATGGAATTATTACTAAAAAGAGAGATGACATCATGAAATTGGTAGAAGATTTTTATCAAGAATTATATAGTAATAAAGAACAAGTACCTCCTATATCTATTACATCTTCTGAATTGCCCAGAATTTTAAATGAAGAAGTGAGACATGCAATTAAGTGTATGAAGAAAGGAAAGGCTCCAGGAAATGATGGAATTATAATTGATATATTAAAAGAAGCAGGTGAAGAAATAGAAACAATTTTAGCAAAGTTATATACCAAATGTCTAAATGATAAAGATGTACCGGAAGATTGGAAGACTGCAGTAATAATATTAATATTTAAAAAAAGGTGATAAAGAAGATATTAGAAATTACAGACCTATCAGCCTTTTATCAGTTTTATATAAAATTTTTACCAAGATAATTACAACTCGTCTACAGAGAACTTTGGATTTCCACCAACCAAGAGAACAAGCTGGATTTAAAAGTGGTTTTAGTACAATAGATCATATCCAGGTATTGAGAGAAGTCATAGAAAGGACAAACGAATATGAGTTGTCATTATGTTTTGGATTTGTAGATTATGAAAAGGCATTCGATTCTATACACATTTTTTCAGTGATCAAAGCATTGGATCATCAAGGTATAGATCCAGGATATTGTCATATTTTAAAGAATATTTATAAAAATGCAACAGCAACAATTAGATTACATAATGATACTGGAAAAACCAACATTGAGAAAGGTGTAAGACAAGTGACTCCATATCTCCAAAACTCTTTAGAGCAGTGCTGCAAGAAGTATTTTGTGGATTAAAATGGGAAACTAAAGGAGTGAAAGTAAATGGAGAGTATTTAAGTCATTTAGATTTCACAGATGATGTAGTTGTTTTTGCAAATAATGCTTCAGAGCTGCAGGAAATGTTGCAGGAGTTAGCAGATGAAAGTAGAAAAGTAGGACTAAAGATAAATGTTAAAAAGACTAAAGTAATGTTTAATCGATTTGCTCAAAATATGAAAATAAAGATTGATTATGAAGAATTAGAAGAAGTTACCAGTTACAAATACCTTGGTCAGATTATTAATACAGATGGAAACATAATGGAGGAAATTAATCATAGAATTAAACTTGGTTAGAGTGCTTTTGATAGAAATAACTTGATACTAAAAGGAAATATGCCTATGTGTTTGAAAAGGATGGTTTTTAACAAATGTGTTTTACCAGTTCTTACTTATGGATCTGAGACTTGGACACTTAATAGAAGAGCAATACAGAGACTTCAGACCACTCAAGGAGTATGGAGAGATGTATGTTGGGAGTAACAAGAAGAGATCGAAAACGCAATGTATGGGTAAGACAACTAACAGGTGTTACTGACCTTATTGAAAAAATAAAGAATTGAAATGGAGTTGGGCTGGACATATTGCTAGAAGAGATGATAATAGATGGACAATTGAAATTTTAAACTGGATTCCAAGAGATTGTAAAAGACCCAGAAAGAGACACATGTGAGATCGATGGATGAAATAAGAAAATGTGCACGGGTGTTGTGGAGAAGAGAAGCTAAAGATCAGAGATGGATTAAACTTGGAGAGACCTTCATCCTGCAGTGGATTGATAATGGTTGATGATGATGATGATGATGATTTTGAAAAAAAATCAATTTTCATTGCTGCATATTGGTGTGTAGGCCAGCCTCTTTTTTTGATTGGATGGCTGCCAATTCTGGAAATTGTATCGCAGGCATTTATAAATGACAAAGTCAGAAAAAAAATGTTTTACACATTCATAATTGATTTTGAATGTAAATAAATATATTTATCATAATTTTTTACATTCATAATTAAGATTTTACATTACTTTATTGAAATATAAAGTTTGATTAAAAAAATTTAAATTTTACAAGAAAAATAAGTGTTGGAATGTGATCGCTTTTCAAGACAAGTGGTTGACAATTGTAATTTGCATATCAGGCATTTCTAAATGACAAAGTCAAAAATCAAAACAAAATGTTTTACATGTTCATAATTAATTTTGAATGTAAATAAATATATTTATTGTGTAGTTTTACATTCATAATTAAGATTTTACATTACATTACCAAAATATAAAGTTTGATTCAAAAAATTTTAAATTTTACAAAAAAAAAATAAGCATGGGAAAGTGACTGCTCTTCAAGAAAAGTGAATAATGTTGACCACTATAGAACTGAATAATAACACATAGTTTGGTTAAAATATAATTCTTTTGTTTTACTGCTGGCTATTTTTAAAATGTTTTTCTTATATTTTTCTTCAGATATTAACATTGTTTTTAATTTTTCATTACATTTAACCAATTTGAATCTAAAATTATTTAATTTTTAAAAGCTAAATTGAAACAATTCTGTGTATTTCAGATTAATATTTTATCCGTAGAAACTGACTGGAAATAAAACTGACAAATAATAGTTTTCAAATTTAAGTAATGGACCAATACAAAAATTAGACAAAGATTTTACAAGTTGATATTGACATCAAAAGAGTTAAATTAAAATAAAATGTGGGAAAAAATAATACGTTGTATATTTTAAAATTTATTTTTGGTGTTTTTTATGTTCTACTATCAATTTTTGGAGGGATTGTTTAATATCTAACCAATAAACTTTGATTTTTTTACATTTATTATTAAATAAAAATTTAAAAATGTAAATGATTAAATCTTTTTTGCCAGTAGTATATTCATTAATGTATCAGAAACAAATTATGAAATTATTAGTTTAAAATTGACCATAGAAAATTGATTATTAATAGCTTAATGCATGAAATTATTTTTCTACACCCCCCTCAAAATAATTTATTCATTATGATGACTGCATTTTTCTGCAAACAAAATAATGTTTGTAAAAATTTTACTCCAAAATTTATTAAGTGAATATATTTTATCTAATGTATAGAAAGATATTTCATATATATTTTTTCATTTTTATATTAATAACTTTATTTAATACAAAAAATAATAAATAAAATGTAAATCTTATAATTAATTTTTGTAGAAATATATATATTTATTAATATTATAATAATAATAATAATAATAATAATAATAATAATAATAATAATAATAATAATAATAATAATAATAATAATAATAATAATAATAATAATAATAATAATAATAATAATAATAATAATAATAATAATAATAATAATAATAATAATAATAATAATAATAATAATAATAATAATAATAATAATAATAATAATAATAATAATAATAAATGTAAATATTAAATACAACAACTTCTTGTCAGCCATTTTCTTGTAAGGTTTTATTGTATGACCCTGAAAGTGTATATTTAAACCAAAAAAATGGCCATCAAGTTTGGTAGTCAGGATCATACACAAGTAACAAAAATTTTAATTTTCAGTAATTTGTTCACATATTTAAACTTACATATGCAAGATATTTATAAAATATTTATTTTAAACCAAAACACTACATGATTACAATTAGGTTTTATTTGAAATATTTGTTTTTAAGAAGACATCATAAAAACATAATTATAATAAAGTGGAAGCTGCTTTTACTGGGTAACAAGAATTGCCTTTTTAAAATTTTTTAAAACATTTTCATTCTTTTACAATGTCTCAACTAAAATTCATTTTTCTATTTAAAAATGGAATTTAAATAATAATCATTCTATTATTTTTATGAATAGGAAATAATGTGGTGCAATACACAAAAACCAAATATAACTGAAATTGTCAATAGGAATTGGATTTTAAATGATTTAAAAGGCTTATTACACTTGATAAACTAAAAGTTTCAGTATCAAGCTTCAAGCTATAACTTTTGATACATGAACTTCAATTGATCACTTTAGTTTAGTCTTGTTAATTATATCTGTGATATTCTGCCTCGTATGATTTTCAAGGTAAAATAAAGTAGTTCACAATACTTTCTCATGCACAATTTGAAACTATAATGAAATGAATGTGATCAGCTGTTCCAAAATCATTCCATTTTTAGTATTCAAAGTTATTAAAATATTCTTCTATTAAGAAGCAAATTAAACAGGAAAGGGAAAGCCTAATGAAGTTCAATAATTGGAATGGAATCAAAGGTGGCCATGATGTTAAAATGAATAGCAATAGACATTTTCTTATTTCTTTAATATTATCTATAATTATTTTAAAATATATTAGTGTTTTGGAAGTAGAGCAACCTTTTTGGAAATGAAGGCAAAAACTACATATAGAATTTTGTTTTGATGAGAAGCTTGTTGACTTTTATAATTACAAGGTTATCAAGATTGCACTCAAATTATTGAAAAGAGAGGAAAGAATATTTTTCTTAAAATGGAACCATAGTGATAATTTTTTTCAATGGTATCAATAAAAAAGGAGAGAGCTTTGGAAATTAAGTTTCTGCTGAAAATAATAGGTAACATATCTTCTCCATCAATCAAATTGGAATCTTTAATATTAGAAAAAGTATATTTTTACCTATACCTGAGGTTCCAATTGATGCATTCTTTGGACTATTGTGATTTGCTAGAAAAATTTTAAAAATTTTAGTTGAAAGATACTCAGCCAATATAAATGAATCAATTAAAAAAGAATAATTTATTAATTTAATATATAGTAAATATAATCTTCCGCAAGACTCAGAAGAGGCTTGTTTTTCCAAGCATAACTATTAATTATAAATAAATTAATATGAAATCAGGTTTCTATTAAATTAAGAAAGAATTTGAAGGCAAAAAAAAATTATACAGTGCAGTTTCCTAATGTAAATATTATTAATAATGTATTTTTAAAAAATAAAACTAATGAGTATTAAAAAATATACATTCATCTTGTGAAGATTTGTTATAGAAGAGAAGCAGACACCAAGTATGGATTTCAATATAAAATAGAAGTAGAATGAATAAACAATATAGATTATATCTATATGTCATCTCAGGTTTATCAGTTCTATACTCATTATAATATGCCAATAAATAACCAATTATAAAAAAAAAAAATCAGTCTTAGTAATTGAATGCCAAAGTTATACGCTATTCAAATTGAGTGTTTTTAGTCTCATAATTATATTAAATATTAAATGAGAAAAAATATTTCTATGGCAAAGCATTACAGTATTTGTCTACTAATCCTACTGAATATTTAATAGATGTATAAATTAATAATAAAATATAAGAAATGGCCATCATTCCTAGCACATAAACAAAGCATAGTATTACCTGACATGGCTAGTGTTAATAATGTCATTAATTTGACAAACTTTCATGTTTTTCTACTACTATTACATAATCGCAGATCTCGAATGCTTTGGATAATAATGTAAATAAAAGACAATATTATAAAAGAGGAAAATGCTTTATTCAGTTATCACAACTGTCTTACTAATAGAATGTAGAAAAAAAAATTTAAAGAAAGGAATTTCTTAAAGAAAATAAAATTGATTTGCATTGCCGGAAAATGTTTATCCGAAAAGTTAAATTACCAAATAACTAAAACGCTAATGTTTATAATAATATTAAAATAACAAATTTATATTC
>JAQFVV010003417.1:0-11201 GCA_028023455.1 Epiperipatus broadwayi | reverse complement strand
TATCTCTGAATGTAAAAGAGCTACTGGGGGGAGCCAGGGTATCCAGTTTACTCTTAGAAAGGGAGTTTGATATTTAAAGAATATAATTCAGGAAACTTTTAAAGGGGGGTGAGTTTTTAAATTGTAATATTATCAAAAACAAGACGAATGGAGGGGATATAAGAAATATTTAAAGAATATAATTCAGGAAACTTTTAAAGGGGGGTGAGTTTTTAAATTGGTAATATTATCAAAAACAAGATGAATGGAGGGGATATAAGAAATAAACAAAAGATGGTTGATTTAGATATAAGTGTAGATGTGGAGAGGGAATGGTTTTGTAAGATTAATGGTAAGAAAGTTTGTTATAAACGTAATGGAGAAGAAAGAATCGAAAGAATTTATAAAAGAATAGTTAGGAAAGAAAAAATTGTTAAATTGGGTTTTTGAATATGCAAGGAGGTGGGAGGCCAGAAAAGTGGCTGGAATTAAATAAAGCAATTGAAAATGAAGAGCTGGAGGTATTAGCAGTAATGGAAAGTCATCTAAGAGAGGAAGAAGAACCTATTTTGGAAGAGGTGGTATGGCAGGGTGTAAGCAGAAAAGAAAAAAAAAAGAGGTGGTGGTATAGGTGTTATATCGAGGAAATATTTAAATATTGTTAAATATCAAGAGCATTTGTGGTTTGAAATAAGGTTGGGTAGACAAGAATGGATGGTATCTGTAGTGTATACAGCTACTGGAGATAGTCAAACTGTAATGGAGTGGAACAGTAGTATATATGACTGCCTAGTTAATGATATACAATTTTTTAAAGAAAAGGTCAAGAGAATAATGGTTATAGGGTATATGAATGGACATATTAAAGAAATTGATGATGTAGATAATAATAATGGTCAGTTTTTGAAGAAATTTTGTCAAAGAGTAAATTTGAGCATTGAGGATTTATCAAATATGTATGAGGGACAATACACATGGTCTAGGAATAATGTATTTCACACAATAGATTATGTATTGGTAGAGAAAGAGGGAATGAATAAAATATGGAAAATTAAGGTGTTTGATAATGAAGATAGAGTATGTAATAGTGATCATAATTTTATTGTAATAGAAATGGTTAGTAATGTGATAGAGGATAGAAATAAAAGTAGAAATAATAGTGAAAGATGTGGATGGAGAGTGAATGATAAGAATAAGTTGGAAAAATATAAAATAAACATTGAAGAAACCATGGAGCAGTTGGATGGGGATGAGTATAAGGACTGGTGTGGTGAAATAGGAAAAGTGGCAAACAGGGTTTTAGTTAAGAATATGCAGAAGAATAAAAGTAATAAAAAATGAGAGTTAGTAAAAGTGTAAAAAAAAAGAAGCATGCAGAAAATATAAGTGTGTTATTAAGAACAAAGAAAGTGAAAATGATATTAATGCTAAATGGGGAAAGTACTTAGAAAAGAAGAAGTTGGCTAAAATGGATAATTATATAGAGAGGATGAAGTTAAATAGTAAATTGTTGGAGGATATTAATTAAAAGTGGAAGAGATGGGAGTAAAAAATTTTGGAATTACATTAAAAGGAGAAATGTAGGGGAAAGAGAGATAGTATTAATAGATGATGAGGAAATAGAGTGTAGCTCTAGAGAAGAAGTAGAGAGAATCTTAAATAGATATGTAATGGATATAGAAAAGATGTTAGATGTGAAGGAAGTAGTGATAGAAAACATGAAAGCAGGTAGTAATGGGAATATTAGGTTCACAAAAAATGAACTGAATGAGGCAGGGAAGAGATTGAAAAGTGGAAAGGCAAGAGGTTTAGATGGATGGGCAGCAGAGATGGTAATGAATTTAGGGCATAGAGCAAAAGCAAAGTTATTATCATGTTTTAATAAGATGGCACAGAAGACAGTTTTTCCGGTTAGTTGGAGTAATACAAGAATAAGATTATTTAAAGTAAAGGGAAGGATCATAGAAATTTAAATAATTATAGTGGTAACATCAGTTTTATATAAAGTTTTCTCATATATGGTAGCTGAAAGAGTTGTAAAATGGATGGAAGAGAATAATGTAGTGGGGGAAATGCAAGGAGGTTTTAGGTCAGATAGGCATATAGGAGATAGTTTGTTTGTAGTTACACAACTTATGGAGATGAGTAGGAATTCAGGAAGATCATTATATATGAGTTTTATAGATATAGAGAAAGCATATATATATATGATAGAGTAAATAGAAATAGATTATGGGTAAGGTTAGCCAATTTGGGAATGGATGAAGCTTTAGTAAATATTATTAAGAAATTAATATGAAAATAATTATTATACTTACCAATTAGGGGATATAGAATCAGTTAAAGTTAAAAATGGGGTGGGATTACGGCAAGGATGCCCTATGTCACCTATTTTGTTTTTGTTGTTTTTGAGTGAAATGGAGAAAGCAATAGAAAGACTAGGAAGAGGCGTAGAGATACCATTAATAGGTGGCAAGGGAGTATATATTTTGTCGGGTCTTTTTTTTTTTTTGCAGATGATATCTTTTTGTGTGCAGAAAGAAGAGAAGATATGGGGGGATGTGTACAAGGGTGGGTAAAGAGATGGGGATTAAATTTAGTGAAGAAAAATCAAAATAATGATGTTGTTTATTGGGGAGAGAGAGATGTAGAATTTTTATTGGGGGATATAAAGTTAAGTGTGGTGGATAGATATAGGTATTTGGGAATCATCTTATGTAATCAGGAAAATTGCTTGGATGAATGGGAGAAAAAATTGGTAAATGAAGCAAAGAAAAGAAAGGGTTTGGTAAAGAAACTAACAGTATTTTCATATAATAAATATGATGTAGCTAGAATTGTATGGAAGGGAGTTGCAGTAGCAGGGTTAACATATGGTAATGATGCATTATGTGTTAGTAAAAGGGTTTTAGATTATTTAGAGAAAGTACAAAGGGAAGTAGGAAGACATGCATTAGATGCAGAGATGTGGACAGCAAAGGAGGCAATTCAAGGAGAAATGGGATGGTCAAGTTTTTATATGAGAGATGCAAAAAGTAAAATGAAAATGTTTGGTAGGTTGCAGTTTATGGATAGTAAAAGAATAGCCAAAATAGTGTTTAATTGGGTTATGAGTAAAGGGCAGGTAACAAGATGGGTGAGAAAGGTAATGTGGTATGCAAAAGATTTGGATAAAGAATTTATATCAGTATACTTGTATAAAAGGTGGGATGATTGTGTTAGGAGGATTGTTGAGTGTTATAGTGGTAAGGAAGGGGGAAAAAAGAAAAAAAGATTTAAAAAAAATAGGGAGTTGGAGGGATGGAGAACTAGTATGGAGGGTAAGAAGAGTTTAAATATATATAGAAGTAAATGGAATATTGGATGCGAGTTAATTTATGATAATAGTAAGGAAAGTAGTTTATTGTTTAAGGCTCGAACGGGATCTTTAGCAACAAGAGAATATACATGTAAATGGAAAACTATGGGTGATTTAGTGTGCAAATTGTGTAAGGAAGGTATAGAAAATATTAGGCATCTGTTGATTGAATGTAAATGCTTGAAAGCAGAAAGGGTACAGATAATGAAGTTATGGGAGAATAGACATGAACAAAGTGACTATACAGAAAGTGAGTTATTAGTTTTTATGTAGGGTTTGCGAAGAGATAAGGGGGATTTAGATATAAAGCCATAGAAATGACAAAGATTATGTTGTGGAAATGGGATGGGGCAGAATATGGGAAGACTTAAGAGTGGGGAATGGAGAATAAAATGGCTAACAGGTTTATCTGGGCATAATTGCTGAGATATTCTTGACTTCGTTTAAAGAAAAGCCAAATACATCTCATCACATGTTACTGGCTCCCCGTTTTAGTTACCTAAATTATATTTTTAGAGAATTTTTTTTCTCTAAAACGTTTCCAATTGACCAGAATAACCTTTTAGGTTCCTTTGTACACAAGAATTATGGCACCATCAGACAACAAGTAAGCATGATTAAAATTTTTCTTTGGAGTGCTGTTAAAAATAACTGACAGCCATGTAAATTTCTAGAGATTTCTATTGAAAGACTTAATTTTCAGGGAATATTTTGATTCAAGGCAGCTTTGCTGACTGGGTGAGAGTGTCTGATTGTTGGGAGGACCCCTGAGGGCCTGAATCCTAGTTTTTATATGGGGCGGAGCTGGGAAAAAGGTGCTCTGGGGATCGTTACCAGAATTGGATAGCTCATTTATTTGTTAGCAATAGTAGCGTTATTCATTTAGACTTTAATGCTTGCTTTTTAAACCTGAGATTTTACTTTTAAAGAAAGAATTTTTCCACAATAGTAAATTGTTTCTCATTGTACCTGATCATTTATTTCAAGTGTTGCTTTATCTTTTATCCATGCATTTGATGCTGGATCACTGACTATGTCTCTTAAAACGTTTTTACCAGATTTGGATGGCTCATTCATTTGTTAAAAATGACAACGTTATTCATTGCAGTTTTGTGCTTGCATTTTAGACCTGAGATTTGACTTGTGAAAAAGATTTTTTTCTACTATAGTGAATTGTTTTAGACTGTATCTGAACATTTGATTTCAAGTGTTGCTTGATTATTCAACCTTACATTCTATATTAAACGTTTTTTTTTCTATCTTGAATGCTGAACTGTACAAATCAATAATTTTAACATTTGATTATATGGATTAGTGCTTCTGGTTTTCATAGGTTATCAGGGTGCTGAAACATGATGGACACTATTCAATATGCAATTTTAATGGATACATTACTCTATGTACATCTTTGATTGCTCTATAGATCTAGAATTATATTGTGGTATAACACATAATGCAAGCATCTGGTTACTACATATACATTAAAGTTCTTGATTTTGGAAAGTAATGATGAATTTTTTATGCAAGGCATTGGAAATCCTGGAGATTTGCACTATGATTTTAAATTTAGCAATTATTATGACTTTGGATTGTTAACAGGTATACTTTATTGTATGGATTGTGCTTCTTATCATTTGATTTTTACCAATAGTTAAGGACCTCATGGACTAAGACTTTTAGTTTTTTATAAGTTGTCTGGAAGCTGAAACATGATGGACAAAACTAAAGTTCCCAAAGAGTTCAACTGTGATTTGAACATTGGATTAGAGCTACTGTGTCACTTATCTTTGCATTCTTGAGGACTGAGTCTGTTGTTTGGAGAGCTCCCAGGGCTTGCTTCATGGTCTTGGAGGGGGGCTGGGATGTGGGTGTATTGGGTTCTAGTATGGGCTTCAGATGAGAGAGTCTGTAACTTTGGAAGATTCTTGGGGCCTGAACTCTGGTTCTTACAGGGGGGCTGGGATGTGAAGTGCTATGGGGATTAGTACGGGTTTCATCTTTCTCATCTTCAGGGCAGTGGAGATGATGTGATGCATTGTGGTTTTAGTCTCTTTGTTCTCTATATGATTCATAGGTTGGTTATTAGACTATGTGATAATCTGTAGATGGCATATGATATAAACATGTGAGATTTACATTTTTGATTAGTGCTGCAGCATTGCTTGTCTTGGCTGTGAAGATGAGAGAATCTCATGCTTGGGTGACTCAGGCCAGAGAGTTCTACTATGGTTTAAACTTCAAATCGGGGCTGCTGTATCACTCATCTCTGCCATCTGGATGGCAGGTTCTGGTGCTTGGAAGGTCTCACAAGCCTGGGTTTTGGAGGGGATCTGGATGCTGTGGGGATTAGTAAGAGCATTGGATGAGAGAGTCTGAGCTTTGGAAATATCCCAAGGCCTGGTTCCTAGTCCTTAGGAGAGGGGGCAGGAACATGGGTGCTGCAGGGATTAGTATGGGTTTTCATTTTCTCATCTGGACGGTGGGGATGATGATGTGATTCTTGGTAGCTGTGATCTACCTAGTTGCCATTAAAGCCAAAGGTTACTTAGTAAACTATGAGAGAAGCTATGAATGGCAAGATATATGCATATACAGTTCAAGGTTTTTCTGTTCACTCGGTAAATCAAGTTCTGCACTGTAAATCAGTTTGAATCTTGTATATCACTACAGATAACATGTAAATTCAAAGATTAATATTATTTTAATAAATCATATTTTGAGAAAAAAAAAGATTAAAGTATAGAAATAAAAAAATATATAAACATAAAATTTCAGTATTTTTCATAACAGATTGTAAACAATAGTAATAACCACTAAATATCACATAATCACTATCTCATACTAGCACATAATTGTTATTAAACGAAGCAAAACTTTCTACACAGTAGTGCCATCTTGTGCCAACAACAAGAGCATGGCACTACTGTGTAGAGAGTTTTGCTTTGATTAAAAACAATAGTAATATATTAAAAATAGAAATAAAATATAAATTAATAAACTACAATAAGTTTGAAAAAAATTATTGATAAAAATGATAAATATGTAATAAAAATGAGATGTATGTTTTTATTACAAATAAATAAATTGTTAAATTTAAGCTGGCTTATTTATATCTACCCATATTTGTTATTTATTAAATTTTTGCTAAAATTAGAATTCAGTATTTCTTTGTTTTTGTCATTCCATCATCCAACCATGTTAGTATATAATATATATGTAAAGTTAATATGTATGTGATGATAGTAATGTGTGTGGCGATTCTACAATAAGAAGTAATTACTTACAATGCCAATGCTTGTAAATATTTAAGAGTTAAGAATAGTATAATGCAATGCCAAAAAACAGTAATCTTTTATTTAGATGAATTCAAGCAATGGTTATAGAATCATGTAAAATGTAAATCTAAAAGGGATTATGGTTACAGTCTGCAGAAATACTAATCCATTGATCCAGGTTGATACTGGTATTCTTGCAGATTAATCCTGAATTGAACACTAAAGCTTGTTGCTATCATATATCCTAGCAATTATAACATCAAAATGTGAAATCTCTATTAGTTATAATATATAGCTTGTGACTGGGTGAAATAATAATAAAAATAAAGCTATTTAACATATAAATGAACTTCAAACATAAGTGTTTAAACAAAAGCTTAATAAATGTAAGAAAAATAAATGTAAAACTTTATTTCATTTATTTTTTTCTTCCAATATTCACTTATTATGTTAAGATTTTTTTACATGAATTAAAATATTTTATTTTTATAAAGTTCTCATCAAAATTAAATAAATTTTACAAATAAGGTGGGGGGGGGGGGTACAAAAATTGTTATCAGTATCAATAAAATTAACAATCAAAATTTATCCAATTTCTTATTTATTAAAGTAAGATTAACTATAATTTCTTCTTAAATAATTCTTTTTCAGAAGTCTGGTCTTCACATTGTCATTATAAATTACCATAGAAGATAATATCTATAAGAAAGATCCAATAAAAAGAAAATATTTAAAGAGATTTCATAGGCTTTTAAAATATTAAAGTGATTTTTAGTTACATATAGAAATCAACTACAGGCAACATACTTCAGCACAATATAACCAGATATCAACTAGATATTTAAATAAAATCCTTACTCTGGTTGACTAGAATATTATTTTTCCTATTAATTTATTACATTTCTTATGTTATTCAATCAATAAACGCTCGTGCGCACACACACATATATTTTTATTTTAAATTCTATAAAATAATATTCTATCCAGTTCCAATCAACTTGCAAGTCTTAAAAATGCACATAACTTATTTAAAAAGTTTACAAAACAAAAAGCAAAAAATACAATAGAAAAAAAAAGTAAATATGTATATATTCAATGTAATGTCACATTTTAGTGCCTATTTCAATTTGTTGCCTGCTACCACATGCCTTATCTGCGGAACTAAGTCTGATTCTATCCAATTCTAACTCATCAATTTTTATTTCTTTAATTCACTTTGTAAGAATTAAACTTGAAAACATTGATAAATCATAAATCTATCTCCATTCTGCTTTATGGCCATCAATCTGTTCATTTGTGGAATTCAGAACATTTTCAAGCTTGTAATATAAAACAGAAATCAAAAAATAAATTGTAATTTTCATTAAAAAAAAAAAAAGAAAAGAATTCAGTATTTATTGTTTATAGAAACCCAAATAATATTTTGAAAACTTTTTATAATTTATCAACTAGGCTGCTAAATCAATTCAAAAGTGTATCTAAAAGTTTTAATTTTGCCATTATCCCATCTCATATTCCTAGAAAAGATATTTGTAGAATATAATCACATTTTAGATTTTGATAGATATGTGCTGATATAATTCAAAATAGAAACTAGTATTGTTCTTACCAAGACAAAAACAGCTAAAAATAATTTACTATAGGAAGAGATCTCAATGGTCAAAAAAATTAAAAAGTGACAAGTTTATTGCTACATTTCCTGCAAGCAATATGAAATTTGTTGTGAATCAGCAGAATTATATTGACAATAAAAAAAATATACAGAAACTATCACATATTGAAAGAAAAAGACTAAATTACTTATTAATACAATTATAAAAGCAAAGGATATTACAAAAAAAAAAAAAAAATTATTTCTTGGGAAAAAAAAATCATCTTATAGTAAATATAGAATTTCAAATCAGTTGGTGTCCAAAAAAATAATATTAAATATTGAAGACATTATTTAAATCTAGCTTATATAATATATTCCATAAAATATATTAAAAAGATTACATACATTATTACCAAAATACGTAAGTTAATTTAATACAATCCTAGACATTAAAAATAAAAACGTTTTAAACTATTTTAGTGTGTTGAATTAACATTTATCACAAACACATCACAAGTGTTTTAATTTCTGGATATTTTGTTATTTATGCTTCTGCATTGATTTATAAAAAACATATTTTTTAGAAATTTTATTTAGAACTTGAATTACCTAGAATTTTCTGATGAAGTTATCATTTAAACTTATGATTAAATGACATTAAGACCTTCTTTATAATTATCAATTGTTTGTCAAAGATTAATATTCACAAAGTTGAAACAAAAAAGATCACATTATCTACTTTCTTGGATTTAGAGCAAACAATTTGTTTGTTTTTGATATTACATAATTCTAACCAGAGAATGAAGAAACAGTCAATTACTTGATTTACTGTTTTTCATAATAGTAGTGATACGTTATCACAATAACAGTAATAATCTAATATTCATGGATATTTTGAATTATTCAGATTTGCATTAATAAATCAAATAAATAAAGTTTTCTATGCATGCTTGTTCAATATAAGTACTTAATAATGACAGTGATTAGTCTGATAAAATGATTCTTGTGAAGTGCATAGTTAGAAAAATAAAACTAATTTGACTTACTAAGTCAATTTAAAGATCATGAGTTTATAAGAAATTCAAATACTGGAATAAATCTGGATCAACAATTCATGGATCATAAAACCCATTATTGTATTAAATCATGCATGGTAAAAACTTTATTAAGATACAAATAAATACACACAAGATATATATTATAGAACAAATCAAATTCATTGGTTTTTATTTTATGATTTGTTTTCCTAGCTGTGAAAAAATATTTTACCCATCTATAAACATTAAAAGCCTAAAGTTAAATTAATCAAGAAAATAATCAAAATTACCCAAAATTCAACCAGATTAGCCAAAAAAAAAACAAAAAAAAAAACTCTAAAACATAACCAATGATTTCACTGCTACAAGCAGACTTCTCAAGTGTAAAGAAGTCTACTTGCAGCAGTGAAACCATTGGTTGCGTTTTAGATTTTTTTTTGGCTAGTCTAGTTAAGTTGTGAATTTGGAGTAATTTTGATTATTTACTCATCTAATACAAAAGTGAAGGCTTGAAAATAAATATTTGGACTAACTTCAATAGCATTGAAAACTGGTTAATCAGCAACCTCCAGCAATTGGCCTAAAACTTCATATGTAAATATATAAGTAAAATGCTATTTAACTAACTGTTTATGGCCAAAAAAATATTTTCCTATCACCTTTCAGATAAATCAATATTTATAAATTGACTCATGAGCCAGTTTTAATGAAAGTAGCTATTTTGTAATTGAAAGAAATAATCTATGTAAAGAAAAAAGTTCCTAAATTGAAGTAATGAATATAATGACTGTATATCTTATACTTTATGGGATCAGGCATTTTAAAGTCAAAATATAGAATTCTATTAATAATAATAAAAAATAATAAATTGTTACATTTTAAATCTTTTGTAAATTAAATAACCTCCACACCACCACCCATTCTTTTAAAAACATATAAATAAAGACATCATAAAAGACAAATGACCTCCAAAATATTTCACATGGAAAAAGAGAAATGAAATTGAATTACTCCTTGTATGTGCATGTTTAATTAAAAAATCGGATATATTAATCGTTAACTGAGATTTAAAGTTCATTAGTTTATATCTAGACTAATCTCTTACCTAATAAATGATTTGTTATAGTCACTCTTGTATTTATCTGGAGTGGATTGTGTCAAAGTTGTAGGTGGAGTAAGTTTGAATTTGTAAATCAAAATATAACAATTTACTATTAATAAATATTCAACATATGATAAAGATAAATATATATATGAAATGGTGATTTGAGTATTTCATATGTAGTATTTGCAAGAGATACCTTATTTTCTTGTTCTTTATTGCTATATAATTCTTCATTAGACTTCTTCCACACATTTAATGATGCCATCTCCCTTCTTTATAATAGTTCCATCCTTTCTTTTTATTGCAGAAATAACTTTCCTTCCAATACCAAGATGTTGGTTTACATTTTTGGAACTTTTATTGTTTTTCTATAGCTTTCCATATCAATTTACAATTATATTTCCTTATATTATTATTAATTCTTTTTTACTATTTTACAAAACTCTAGAAATTCACTTCTTCTTAATGAATAATTTTTATATATTTCCATATTTCTTTTTTTTCTTTATACATTATCTTGTCTTAATAGTTTACTAGTAAATTATTACTTTTTTGTAACAGCTATCTTTGATGCAGTTCTTAATAGAGTATCAGTTATCTTATGGGTTTCATTTAAATATGAAACGTCTTCAAAATCTGTTGATATTTTTAAATAATTTCTAATTTAAATTCATTGAAGTGTTTCTGAAGATTAGGAATATTAGCTGTTAATATTTTTTTCCTCAATAATTTTTGTCTCTCTAATTTTTCATTAATGTATATCTTGTATTTCACTAATCAATGATCACTTACAGTGTTAAATCTATTAAAAATATTACAGTTTTGAAAACTTATTTTCTGTTGTCAAAATACA
>JAQFVV010003416.1:0-10000 GCA_028023455.1 Epiperipatus broadwayi | reverse complement strand
CAAAAACTGAAGCAATCATTAATTAAATTACTATTATTTTTACTTTTCACATACTTTTATATCAATTCAAGTTCCTCTAATCTTTTTCAATATAACACATTCATTCACTTACATATGATAACATATATCACAAAAAATTTGATATACAACATTGCTTGAATTAACCCAAAGTATTTCTGGTGAATGAAAAACTGTATATAATAGTTAATTACCATTATATTTAGTATATATATATACCTGGGTCACGTTTTATGCAAATTTATTTAACGCGATTTTGAAGTTACGCGATTCATGTTTCTTCGGAAGTCGAACTCCGATAATGCGCTATTACTTTAAATAATAAATTTCACACACGTTATAATGAAAGTTATAGCACATTATTGAAATTCGACTTTCATCTTAGTATTTTCAATATTTTCAGTGCTTTATAATAGTAAGATTTTATGCAATAATGAAATTAAAATCATGATTTCCACATTTGATGTATACACACATTAAATTTTAAAGATTATAATGTAAATTTGTTTAAACAATGTGCATGTTAATTTTGCATTTTAAATCAGATTCTGTTTTTGCTTTTTAAAAAATAACGTAATCAATTATTAATCATTTAGTGTCCGCAAGTTTATTTTTAAAACGTGAGTAATAGCAGTGGGCACAATTAAATTTGACAATTAAAAATTAAAATCTGATTTTTAATTGTAATTAACAATTTAAAAATTACTTAAGGCAACCTAAAATTAATGTGATGTGAAGTTGGCGCTAATTGTATTTCCTCTTGTGAAGAATCTGATTTTTTACCAGTATGCAATCAAACCTGATTATCGGCAAATAGTGATAATAATTGAAACATGTATAAAAAATGTAAATTACTGTACTGTAAATTATGCATAAAAATATATTATTTTGAATAAAATTAAATATTATAGTTAAAAAAAGTTTGTCTTTTATCATTTTTTTTCAAATTTGAAAAATTTATTAATCATATTTTATTTCCTTATTTTTTTTTTTTTTTTGTGCGAATTTTAAAGTAATTTTACATTGGTGCTTTGCTTTTCCATGATTTTTGAAAAATCACAGTCCATATTCCCCCTTTTTCAAGGTAAGTTATGTCTATTTTTGCATGATTTCATTTGCACGTGTTTTCTGAGGAACCTATCTATCGTGTAAAACGAGACCCAGGTGTGTGTGTATATATATATGATTAAATATTTTTAAGGACTTATTATAATATAAACATATTAAATTGGCAGGCTATATTAATAACTTTTGTTAGACATTCACTAGACTAAAGATTATCCAATAATGAATATCGTTTCTGTAGGATAAATTTCACAACACCACTCGCAAGGTAAGGACTGGTTTCTATCTACTTTTTACATATTGTAGAGGTATGTAATCAAAAACTTATGACCAAAGACATGTGAAAAAGATATGGGACAAGTGACGAGTGCTAGTTCTGCATGAAATATGCATCCTGAGGATTATATATCTCTTTCAAATCTCCTTTCTCATATGTTTCTGATTACTTCAATTTAACCGGTGTTAAAAGTGGATTCAAACCAGTCCCTACCTTGCATGAGAGTGGTGTACTGAAATTTATACTACAAAAATATTATTCATGAAGTGTGGGGCTATGTTCATGTAATAAACTAAAGATATGTTTAGTGGTATTGTTGATAGGGAAATTACCAATTACTACTGACAGCCTATTCCTACGTTGCTTTATTCAAACATCCAGAAAAACATTTCTTGTTTATTTATTTTTCTAATTAAACTAAGAAAAGTTTTTATTAGCTTAAAGTAGTGTGTCTGGCCTTTGAAATGTCAGGGTTAATACATTAGCTAGACAATGCTAGTGGTAAACATACATCTAGTTTAATATTTATGCATGGAAATAAATGCATAATTTAAATATAATCACACAAATATGCATATAAAATATCTCCACTGTGCATACAATATCTAAAAACATCAAGGATCTAACAGTCCATTAATTAATTAATTAATTAATTATTCAATTAATATAAACAATATAATTGCACACAAAGTTACTCATAAACAGACACCATGATAATTTCAATTAGTAATGGCAGTAGCAGTAATAATAACCACAACAACAATAATAGTTCAGCAGTTAATCTTCGTCCTGTCACCAAGTTCATTCCAAAAGCTCAGGTTTCAGATCCTAAGAATTTGCATAATATTAGTTTTATTAAAGATAAATTTCAAGTCACCACAAAGACTGAACTTGACCTAACTGCATAACACTTTAGTTATAAAAAAAAATGCATGTGTTTAATGCACAATTTGCAAAAAAAACAAAAATATTTCATTAGCGCCAATAAATTTTACTATATAAAAAAAAAAATTCCAGGTCTAAACTGCCAAAATACCACCCCAAATCTGTAATATTTCAGAAAAATTTAACATATATTGAAACAATTATTAACAATTAACTATGCCACACATCTTTTCTAATTATGATTTTTAATTTACAAAAAAATTTCCTTAAAAAAATGTCATTTTTAAATCATTAAAACCAATCAAAATGACTGCCATACATCTGCATGACCAAGTGGTTGGCACCAAAATATATTTTACCATATTGGCAGCTTTATCTCATGAAAAAAAATATGCCAACATTCTCAAGAACAATGGACATGTCAGCAATAGCAAAGATATTTCAAGGTCATTAAAGAGTAAGACAATTTGAAGTTTCAGGATGAACAATGCAAACAACATTTAAAATCTAGACAGAAATATACAAGATTGTAACATCTCCCTCCTATAAACAGGCAAAAACTCTCCATATAGTAGTGCCACCTTGTGCTAACCAGAGTATTCAATGGATGCCAGAAGGCTTGTGCATAAAATCCCTATCTAGTGCCTACTCATCCAATATCCCCAGACTAGTTTCTGGTTTGTGGCCTTCATCAGTGGGGAGCTTTGGATCTGAGAGCACTGCACCTAGATCTTAGGATGTAATGCAACCCTCCAGCAGCCACCTTTTATGTCTATTTCACTACAAAACTATGAGAATGAAATTGAAAACACTAATATTTTCAATCTAAGCTCAATAGCTTATATAGTCATATGGGTCTGAACTCAATTCAGCAACCATACATTTTGGTGACTATATGGTGACTCTGGCTCTTTAACAACCACAGTCACCATTATCCAATTAGGCAGGAATGGTGTTAAACCACTAAACATCACATGATCACCTTCTCATGCTAGCACATAACTGTTAGTAAACAGGCAAAAACTCTCCATATAGTAGTGCCACCTTATGCTAACAAGAGTAATCAATGGATGGCAGAAGGCTTGTGCATAAAATCCCTATCTAGTGCCTATTCATCCAATTTCCCAAAACTAGTTTCTGGCTTGTGGCCTTCATCAGTGAGGAGCCTTCGATTTGAGAGCACTGCACCTAGATCTTAGAATCTAATGTGACACTCCAGCAGCCACCTTTTATCTCTACTTCACTAAAAAACTATGAGAATGAAATTGAAAACACAATAATATTTTCAATCTAAGCTCAATAGCTTATATAGTCATATGGGTCTGAACTCAATTCAGACACCATATATTTTGGTGATTCTGGCTCTTTAACAACCACATTCACCATTATCCTATTAGCCAGGATTGGTGTTAAACCACTAAACATCACATGATCACCTTCTCATGCTAGCACATAACTGTTAGTAATCAGGCAAAAATCCTCCATATCGTAGTGCCACCTTGTGCTAACCAGAGTAATCAATGAATGCCAGAAGGTGTGTGTATAAAATCCTTATCTAGTGCCTACTCATCCAATATTCCCA
The DNA here is from genome assembly GCA_028023455.1 of Epiperipatus broadwayi. Taxonomy (NCBI): domain Eukaryota; kingdom Metazoa; phylum Onychophora; class Udeonychophora; order Euonychophora; family Peripatidae; genus Epiperipatus; species Epiperipatus broadwayi. The sequence goes on along the minus strand of JAQFVV010003416.1, from coordinate 6,173 downwards.
GACTAGTTTCTGGCTTGTGGCCTTCATTTAGCTTAGACTGAAAATATTATTGTATTTTCAATTTCATTCTCATAGTTTTGTAGTGAAGTAGAGATAAAAGTTGGCTGCTGGAGGGTTGCATTAGATCATAAGATCTAGATCCTAAGACCTAGCTGCAGTCCTCTCAGATCCAAGGCTCCTCACTGATGAAGGCCAAAAGCCAGAAACAAGCCTGGTGATGTTTTATGCACTAGATAGGGATTTTATGCACAACCTTCTGGCATTCATTGATTACTCTGTTTAGCACAAGATGGCACTACTATATGGAGAGTTTTTGTCTGTTTACTAACAGTTATGTGCTAGCATAAGGTGATCCTGTGATCTCCCCTCTATGGTGTGGATGGCTGACCTGCTGACTGCAATTTGCCAAAATTTATTATTACCATGTCACAGAGGATATTTTGGATCATTAAGACATTTTCCCTGTCCATTATTATCAGAACAACAGATTCCAACCACTCTTTATATACCTTCCACTCCCCTCTCTTGAATCGTGACCAGCTTAAGTGCCTACTGCACACGAACTCATAGTTCCAACATCATACCAGGGTGAACTCTGTATTAAGTACTGTACCATTTGTAAGATACCCACCTCAGCAACCCACTAATCCAATGAAGTTTACAATATCACTCTACCAACTTGACTCAAAAGAACTTTAAATGCCCAGCACATAAACAATAAGACTGAGCTTTGACATATATAAAACTCACCAACTAATAAGCACAATGTATGCTTTGCCATATACAAAAGAAGTACTAATTCCATTCATGTTCCCCAAATGTGTTAACAAATATCACCATGTGATTAAATGTATTTATCTCATAATGATTTTCTATAATTTATGTAAACCTAATTTGAATCTTGATGTGCAACAATTATTATTTTCCCAATTACCATTTTTTATCATAAGTAAAATTGTAAACCCTCATCGCATATGTAATTGCATGCATCAGATTGTATCAAAAAACTCATGTTTTTCACATGCAACTTATGTAACACAGGAACAATAGGACAACTATGAAAACTATAATCCTCCCCACCAAATAGGCTCAATTTATATACAATAATATATTAATCTAACATCAACTCCAACCTCATACCCATATATGTTTTCCCTCATACTATCATGTGCTTTCATGTATTTTTCTGAAGATCACATTTAAAAATTCTATATAAATCTAATTTGACATGTATTTTGTGATGTAACAAATATTTTTCTTTTAAATGATGAGACTGTAAACCTTTATTATATATGTAATATCATGAAACAATTTGTACCTAAGACCTCATGTTTTAAATGATGAGACTATAAACCTTTATTATATATGTAATATCATGAAACAATTTGTATCTAAGACCTTATGTTTTCAAATGTAACTCATTTTGAATCCCAATAAAGTTTACCCTTTGAAACATCATCATCATTATCACATCATTATCATCATCATAATGATGATGATGATGATAATAATAATAATTCAATTTCTTATTTAAAGTGCATATTTACAGCCAAAAGCCAGTTACAGATTGCATGTAAAAAAAGATATATATTATATGTTTAAGGGGAGAAATTATAAATAAATAAATAAATAAAAAATTTCACTAACCATACATTATATAGATTTTGTGAAACCTTTGAATATTCATTACTATTAAGTTGAAAAAAGTTTTCACTAAAAAAATCTGAATTGTAAGAATGAGGTAGGTGAAAGAAGTGGGAAATTTTTAAGTATCATTTCTACAAATTTCAATCATAAAATAATTATGCATACAAGTTTCATATTGTCAATAATTTAAATATAGTTTTGAAATCATGTTGTAAGAAACATTTTTTTTGGTAATGACTTTGTATAAAAATGTCATATCCCTAGTTTTTCTTCTTGCTAAAAGACATATTCCAATCATTTTCTAGTTGTCAAACCCTAGAAAAGTTTTTGAAAACTAATTGCATTTTACATATGTCTCTCTATGAATGTGGATTCCATAAAACTGATCCAAATTCCACAATATGAAAAATCAAAGATAGAAAATGTTTATATTTGGTGGAGTATTCAAAAACACTGCCATGGTTGTAAATAGTTCCCACTATCTTCAGGGCTTTATTTATTATTGATTCTATATCATGATGAAAGGAGTTATTACTGAAAAATATAATTCCAAGATCCTCAACTGTGTGAGTAGATTTTATTTTCAAATTATTAAGGTTTATTGGAGTAAAATACTGAAAGAGCATTTGTCTACATCGCCTATCTTTTTTTTTTTCATACTGTTTGGAAAAAAATAGTAATATCAACTTGAAGCACCATACAATCATGAATAGAATAGATATATCTAAAAATCGTACAATCATCAGAATAACAGAAGTTGTGAGTACTGCATAGAAGTTTTGAGGTTAATAATATATATATATATATATACTGGCAAAATATATGTTATAAAACTCACAAATATCTGCATTACATATGTTATAATTTAAAAATAAATGATCAGATTTATTAAAAAAGAAAAGATAAAAAGATTGCATTATATTATTCTTTTAAAATAGTATAAAGTTAATTGTTAACAGTGAGAAAGGAGAAAGAATTTTAAAAAAGATTTAACTTATTCTCATTTTTATAAATTAAAATAATTTAAAAGAATAAATGTCTAAAAATAAATTGTATTGAAAAGATCTAAAATAAAAAAAGATTAATTAATTAATCAGTGAAAGAAAATATTTTGAATACCAGTAAGATTCCAGACTGATATTGAAATTGAGTTAATTACAGACAATGTAAACTATTTTATTGGCATAAATGTGGTAAGATAGTAGATTAATCTAGAAAGAATATTAGTTTATAGAAAAATGCAAAAATTAATTAAAAAAATAGATTTAAATTATGATGAAAATTAAACATATGATAAAGAAAAGTACAATGGGAGAGTTTAGATATAAAAGTGTGACTTTGTTATTGTTATATTCATTCCATTCTACATTCAATAATTAATATTGATATTCTTGTTTGAGGTTCATTCAGATTTGTACAGATTCAATCAGAGATCAAGATATTGGGAAATTTAACTATAGTAGTGAGCTGGTCATTATTGCTACAGATAACTTCAATGCTGAAATTGCAGAACTAGCAACATGTATTGCTAGACAGCCTTACAAAAGTTCAAATGGGCTTCATGCCTTAAGTCCTCCACCAAAATAAACTGCTCTTACTTGGAACCAATACCAGGAACCAATGCTTAAGTCATAAATAGATATTGCCACTACTCTCTCCATCGCTCTTTCTCCTATTGTCAAGCCAAGCAATGGAAGACAAGCCCTGAAACCATTGGAGGCTAAAAGGCCAACTGGTTGGAAAGTAGCATTAAAAAAATCCAAGTGAATTGTGTCATTTAATATTGTGAACATCTAGGTAAACATATTTTCCATAATAATTGTCTAGACACTTTATTTTTAAATGAATTGAGCATTAATAAAATTAAATTTTAAAGATTTGCTTTTATTATTAGAAGATTCTATGTATTTTACTTATAATGGTAATTTTTATAAGATTAAGTAAATGAGCATAATATGTTATATTATTTCTCCCTTAAATTGATCAGTTTATATTAATTATTTGGAAGAGGACATTATTATAAAAAACAATTGTTTATATTTAAAATTACATGTTAGATATGTGGATGATTGTTTGTTTGTAGTTAAAAATGATAAACTGAGGAGTGAATAAATGAGTTTAATTATTTTGACCCTTCTATAAAATATGTGGTAGAAGGTTAGATTTTACAAAATTAATTTTTTTAGATCTATTGATGATTAGAAATGTAAATACTAATTCTTTAGTATATAGTCGTTATGATAAAAGGGTTAAAATCTATAATTAAACCTGATAGCTATCAATCTGTATCTCATAAACTAGCTGCTTTAAGAAATCATTGTTAAAAAAATAAAAGATTAAACAATTCTAGTGGAGTAGCTTTATTGCAGAAAGGTCAATTTTATAAAGATTATTTAAGTGTTGACTACTCTGATAAATTTGTTAAAAGTATTTTATTTAATAGTAATATTTGATGTAAAGGATAAAAAAAATTATTTCAAGACCATTTAAATTGTCTACTTATAAAATTATATGTAAAAATAGAAATTTGTTTCAAAATAAGAAAATTACATAGAAAAGGGAATTGATTTGAATAATTTATTAAATAATACAAAGGAAATATTTAAAAAGAAGACTATTCCTAGAATAGGCTTGTTTTTGTAAGAAGTTATATATAGATCACAGTAGTTTAAGCTTACATGAAAGAATAAATGTACATTAAAGTAGGTTAGAAATAAATATCTTAGTTCTGCTCTGTATGGCCATAAAAAAGATACAGACCACACTATTAATTTTAATGAAGCTAAGGTTGTCTTCTTTGAGAGAAATGAAATAAAAAGAATTTTTATTATCAAAATTTTATAATTCTGAAGCAATTAACTTATTTAAAAGTTCTTTTAATATTAAGGGTGGATGGAAAATAAATGGAATTTTGGGTAATGTTTAGCATAAATATATTATTTTGTAGTTTTTTACACTTGAGATATCTGCTTGTAGCAGTGAAACCATTGTTAGTGTTTCAGATTTTATTTTCTTGGTTAGTCTGAGTAAGTTTTGGAAATGGGATAATTTCATATATATATATATATATATATATATATATATTGTACCCTTACTTCTGGATATATAAAATAGTTTAAAATACAACTAGCTCAGTTACATTATTATGCATCATTAAAATTTGCATATTTATCTTTAATATATTTTTATATTATCATATCTTAATTAAATTTATTATCAATCATCAAAATCAATATAGTTCTAGATTATACTAATTAAATAAGTATTTATAAAATTATGAGACTGTGAAGTAAAGTTACAAAGTAATAAGCAGATTTACACTGATTCAATATCTCCCAAGATACTGTCTCAATGGCATAAGAATACTACTACTACCTTATCATCTTACCACTACATCTATAGCATTCTTATGACTTTTAAATGAAATAAATTATCTTTAATAATACTAAAATAATTCCTAACTTTTAACTTAAAATATAATTAAATAATCTCAGGTTCTTCTAAGTTTTTAAATAATAATAATTCATGTAAATAAGTATGATGTGGGATTTTATATCAAACTTAAATACACCTAACTTATTTAACAATAATAATAATATGAATCTTAGAGTGTAATTTAATCTTATCTATTTCTATGATATAATTAATCATTAAACAAATAAACAATTATATGTATATCTTTTATTTTATATGGTATCTTAATTTTGGAATAGATCAAAATCTTATACTTCATAATCTGTGGCAATAAACAATATTGTATTCTTATAATGTGCATTATAATCATCTTATGACCATTGCAATATTTATGTTCATGTCAATCAATTCTTATAAAATAATGTGAAGCAAATATTGTATTCAATTCTAAGTAATAATAACAAATTCAATTTTTGTGCAAATATTATGTTTATTTCAAATCATCTGATGTCAAAATGCTGTGGTAAAAAAATAATGAAACTTGACACACTTTTAAAACAAATTAACAAATTTATTTACAATAACTTCAAATAAAATTTATTTACACTATTTACAATTTATAACTTATGACAACAAATAAATAAAAATAAGAAATACAAATATAAGAGGCTTACACTGTCATTAACTTATGTACTTAATAAGGAATTACACATTCCTTCAAATAAATGCTATATTAATATGATTATAGTGTGTTTTTCTTAAATTTAGATTTTTAAATAAATAGTTGTACTTTAATTACTACAATTAACAATATGTTAAGACTATTTATGTAGCATGTGTACATAATGTAGCTTTACCTATTAAATAACTACATTACTTAAATATCATTTATAATATATTATAATGTATTCACTTTATTACTAGTATTGTTTAATATCTGTATATAAAATCAATATCTCTTTATAACGTAAAACAAATGATTGGCTATAATTATATTCCACCTAATGTAATTTCTGTTATATGTTTTATAAAATATGCATTCTATATCTGTATTATTCAAACATTAATATTTAAATCATTTATCAATTTTAAATTCACAAAACATTACATTA
>JAQFVV010003415.1:0-11219 GCA_028023455.1 Epiperipatus broadwayi | reverse complement strand
ATTACTTCTAATACTGATGTGCAGTAAATTGTAAAAATTTCAGAAACATCATTTATTAATATATAGTAAATGGAATTGAAACTGATTAATTAAGATCTTCGTGCTCTCATATCTAAATGCTTAAGATTTGCCTATACATATATCTTTAGGTAAAAAAGATAGGGTGGATTCATCTTATCTTTTCAAAGACTTTATATTTAGAAAATGAGAATATTCCTTGTCTTACAGTGCATGTGTAGAGGGATGATTCCTAATGACTTACAAATAAAACATGGTGCTAGATAAACAAATATTGTGATATATATATATAATTTTCAATTAATTTATAAAAGTAACGATTAAAATAAAAACAAGTGTATAGAGGGACTAAAATGCTACAAACATCCAACTTACTTTATCTTTCTCATTAATAATTGCATATTCAAAAGATAACTAAAAGATAACTAAGTATATTGTTAAAGCAAATTACATCAGAAAAATAGTTCTATCATGGTAAAAAAAAACTTCAGTATAGAAACCAAAAGAAAAAATATGCCCTCAATTCCAAGATATAAACAGTTTTAAAATTTTACTTTTTAATATTTTATTTTTGATCATACCTCATTTTGTATATAACTATAAAGTGGATTTGATTCTTTTATTTCTTTGCAGTATTTTTGTTTTATGTGCGATTTATTTAAATTATTTGCAAAAGTGAGCAAAATAATGAATAATTATGTATAAAGAAAATAAGATTAATTATTGCTTAAATGAAATTTCAAAGGAAACAAAAATAGAATATATATGTCAGATTGCAAAAAAGAAGCTTCTAACTAGGTACATTTTTTAATGTGGTGAATATTTTTAATGTTTGATCATTATATTCTTGATATTGCAGATTTTATTGTATTAGATAAATAAGGATGAGTTACTCACCAGCATAAATCAATGAGCATGTGAAAGTTAAGTGTTATTACTTCTGAGCTTGAAAGCAAAAAGTCATGGTATTTTTTCTAAGATGCTTGGTGATTCTATCCTGTGACACTATTTGGGTTTTCTGAAGATAAAATGAATGTATGGTTGAACATTGCTTCATTTTTTATATATTGACAATCACATTAGATAAAAATAAATCATGGCATTCATTTTCCAAAACCTTAATGATATCATCTATTGTACTGGCTGACAATCAAAAGTAGATGGTAGTAAAAACCACCAGATTATGATTCAATATGTCATTTGATGAAAATATTTTATATAGCCATTTATAGCTGAAACTCACCTCAAATAATTGAAATGCATGAATTGATTAAAAAACAATGTGTAATATTAAATTGGACATTGTAAAACTTTGTAACATTAGAAATAAAGTTGAATAAAATTAGTTTAAAAAGTATTCATATACCTTATTTTAAAGGCACAAATATTAAAAAAAGCATAGTCTTGCATTGGTGGTCGAGAGGTCAGCACGACTGCCTTACAAGCAGTTGCCCGGGTTACGGCCTCGTGTCCTGCCGATGCTATGACACTTGAAAAAAATATATTAAAGCATAAGTGAAAACTTATGAATTATCAGGAAAAGTAGCAACATTAGATGTTTGGATCAAGCAAAATATCTAAAAGAGATAAATATGGTTTATTTCTAACAAATAATTGTGAATAATAATAACATAATATTTAAATGATTCACAATCACAGTAATATATCAATTAATACCGAGGGAACAAAAATAAATGTTAATTTGCTCTGATGATATTTCCAATAATTAACTTTTATTTGATATCTTCATCCTCATTAGTACCAACAGCAAACATTTGCAAATAACTATGGATAGAAAGACAAAACAAAGAATAATATACTAAAAATTAATTTTGCAATGACAAATCTGTCTATATTTACAATATACTTATTCATTATCCTGTTTATTTAATATTTTGTATTGTTGTATTTTAACATCTGAAATTATTTTGAAAGATTTCAGCAACTTGATTAATCAGCCATGTACTCTTAATGAATGCAATCAATATTAAACTTCATAAACTTTTATATAACTCTGGATGTAAACAAATCTAATAATCATCAATAATATTTTTGGCAGTTAATCATAAATAAATATGGCCACTTTTAATTCCAGATAGAAAAAAATCCAATATAGAGATACTATAAAACCAATCTGTGAAATATAAATACTTCCATTTAGATCACACAAGGAATCTATCCTCTATTCATTTAACATTTTCTGCTGTGGAAAATTATATGTGAAAGATTTTAATACCTTGCCTCCAATTAGATCCACATATAACTTACCAATAAAAACAATGTAATTTTTTAGAATGATTCTGCAATAAATTTTAAATGTAAGCAAGCATTCCTTTTCTTTAATGAAAACTACTCCAGTTATATTTTATGTGATGAAAATGTGCTTTAACAAATGGGTATCCAATAATTACACATTGAAAAAGCAGAAGAATATGTACAGCAATAATGGGATCTTCCTAATATATTTTAAAACTTATAAACATTAGTTGATGAATTTTTATTGCCTTACATTATGTTAATAGATGAATACAATAAATTTTGCAAAATAGCAACTAATTTTATTTGGTAATTATATCATTATTAAATATCTTATATTTTAAAATTTTGTTAAATTCATCAAAGATACATTATGCTATCATCAATACCAAAGCCTGAATTTCTTTCTAAAATATGATCAAGATAACTTAAATGATTCAGTTTCAAGTTGGCATTCATCCAAAGTAAAGTTGTTTAAGATTTTTTTCATCATTTCTGATAAAAGTCTTATGGGTTCTTTGATGTTATTAACGTTTTGTTCATCAAAATTTATGTAAACATCATCAGCTTATTATAATTCTAAAAACCAAGCTAATAAATTTTTTGATTGATTTTAATGAGGTCAAATAAAATCTATATGGCCTTTTGATATTTGTTTTATGAAACAGACTATTAATAATCCCAAATAAATGATTGAAAATAAACTTCCAGATAGTTTACACAACATTGATTTACATTAGTTTTTATTTCAAATGTTCGTATTTTACACCTGAAATAATGCCATTTTCTCTAGATTTATCAATAAACTCTTATGAACAATCCTCTAGTTTGGTACACTGTTATAAAAAATTTTAAATTAATGTAGTCAAGCAAATTGATCCAATCAATAAAAGTGAAACTTTATTTCTGAATTTTTCTTGGATTTTTCTAGTGACAGAAAGTATGTTTATAATGTACATTAATTTTTGGAAAAATAATGTGAGATTCTGGTAAATATTTATTTATGACTAGAAACAGCGTATTCAACAAAATCAAAATTCTTGAAATTACTATTTTACCTGGTACATAATATTGACAATTACTGCAATCTTTGACCCTCTTTATTTTTGTTATAAATTATAAGAATAGAAACATCTCTATATGTATTGCACTGAGTGGCAATACCTATAGAGAGTTTTGCCTGTTTTAATAACAGTTGAGAGCAAGCATAACAAATGGTGATTCATGTGATATTTATTGGCTTAAAAATAGAAACATCCTTAAAATAATAGAGCATATTTTATGAATTTATATATTTTTAAAACTTTCAAAAATTTGAAGCTAACACAACACTGTCACACTTAAAACCTTATTTAAATATAAAAAATTATGCATTTTTTATTTTTAAGATTAAAAAATCTGTTTTAATTTCATTAAGATGAATGTGTTTTTCCAATCTAAATGTATATAGGACATAAGTTTTCATTTCAATTACTGTATTATTAGTTAAGTGATGATCAAAATCCTCTTTCCACTATTTTTAAATATTATGATTGTCACATAAAAATATCTCATCATGATTAATAAAATTATAACATCATTTTACAGATCTAAATGTTCTATTAATTAAAAGATCCATGGGATCATGACCAAAAAATGACTATATTTTCTTTGATGTTTAATCCATCAATAACTTTGAGCTTGCTTTCCAGTTGATGAACTTTTGTTTTTAAAATTACTATTTTAACATATGTGAAATGCTATGCGTTTTTTTTAATTAAGCCATTAAAAAATACAGTCATGATCAGAGAATTAATTAAAATTCTTTTTGGGGGGGGGATTATTCCAGAAAAAGTTGTAATTTTATTTATATATTTTAAAGGATTCGATACCTTAATAACACAACATGTTTAAAAATCCAAATTGGAATATTTATAGTTAAATATATTTTATAGCTACTTCTAAATAATAAATATCAAATGTTTTATTAACAAGTAAAAATGATACCTAATTTTTAATGTAACTTTCAGTTTAGTCAAGAAACATATAAGTCTATGTTCTGGTCAACAATTTTCATTTACAAATGCTTGTTTATTATGAACTTCTCCATTCGATTTTTAATTATACTGTACCTTATAAGATATGGTTGTTTTGAGTGTTGAATACATCTAAGTTATTTTGCAACAATTTTTCTTCATAAAGAGTGTTGTGAAAATGAATAGGAGTAGATTATTTGCACTCACAAAGCCAATAACATTATGTCCAATAACTTTGAACTAAAATTTATGATTTCTATCAATGTGTGCATTAAAGTCTTCAAAAATAAAAATTCAATCTTTTAATGGTCTTCGTGTAATAATACTATCTATGAATATGATGCTGAGGAATAATGTTTGATAAAATATAAGTACCATTGTGCTAACAAATGTTTATCATCAGCCTTACATTGAGAAATATGGAAATTTCAGTAATATTGCTTTATACCTCACTTTAAAATTTAATATCATGATACCTTTTTTTAGTTAATTTTCCATTCAAAAAAAAATATAGCCATTTATTATTTCAAATATTCTTTTTATTTATAGTCTCAACAGCTTTATGCCCACAAGTCCCACCTCAACTCAGATCTTAAGAATTCATATCCAATATGTTTACCTCTAAAAAATAAGATTAAAATATTTTTACTTTTATTTTCATTTATACTAGTGTTAAAAATTATATTTAGTTCAATTCCTCCCCTTTATCATATAGTAATTTAATTTTTCTGTTTAAAAACTTATACTATATTAAATTAGAATATTATACAAAACTGAACAAATTTATTTATGTCTCCTGTGGTAATTTATTGATAAAATTTTTGCAATTAAAAAATGATGCTGATTAAGATATTTTACCTCTTAATTTTAATTCTCAGTTTTATAAATAAGTTTACTTTTTTTTAAATAAATAATTTAGTATATGTTAAACTTTATTTGAACAAATTATATAAATACATTAATGAGACATCATAACTTTTGGTAATAAACCAAATCGTTTATTCCCATTTGAAACTCTTTTATTTCTCTTGACCAAATTTATTAAATAAATTTGTTTTTATAAGATAAAATGCTAAAAGTAAGAAAAAAAGTTCAAATCTAATAATTATTTATTACTTATATATATATTGTAACCTTCCCCCCCCGCTCCATAATAATAACAACATGCCAACATGCTAAGAATATACTAACTATTCCGGAATTTCTTTACTTATTTATTTCCGGTCAATAATAATTAACATTAATAATAATTCCGGGTTATCTAACTCAGTCTATCAAATATATTATTATAATTTAAATAAAATAATCACTAGTTCAGAACTTTATAAACACAGTTATGTCTGTGAAATGAATCAACATAAACATCTTTTATTATTCCCATGAGACCTGGAGCAATGACAAAGGAACAAGACGAGAGATCATTGAGATACTATCCCAATGGCATAAGAACACTATCCTAAATAATTGACTAATAGCATTCCTACGACTTTTAAAACTTTTATCATATCTTAGTATTTTTAAAACAAATTCTAGCTCACATAAATAAATTAATTAAATAAAATAGAGTTAAATTAATCAAATCATATCAAATCAAATAGATAAATCAATTAATAAATAAATAACTAAATCTCAGGTTCATAAATTGTAATTAAAACTGATTTCATATTGCCATAGTAAACTATGATAAGGGAATTTTATGTCATAGTTCACTACGTAACGAATAACTAATTAATAAGAACAATGACAATAATAAAATAATATAATCTTCTGTTCTTTCTAGATGTATTAAATATTTTCGTGGTAACATTTATTAATTTGATAATCAAAAGTTATGTGGTAACGTTCGCATATATTTTACTTAAATATTGTGGCAATTAACCCATGACCAATACCTGTTCTACTTATACTTCTTTCATTTTATTATGTAAATAAAACAAAATAAATTATTAAAATTTCTAATATTTATTATCCTGTGCAAAATCATAAACATGTTTAATTATAAACGTGCGTTGTGATTTCATGCATTTCATGTGTAGGAAAAATAACAACCAAGACACAAAGCTTACTAATAAAATTTTATAACATTTTATTAACATTATAACAAATAACACTTTGTACATTATTTATAGCGGATATCCCTATTTACTTATCACAAACTTTTATTTATACCCGTTGATGTCTTAACATTATTATTATCGAATTTTATTTTACCCTTTTTACCATTAATAATTACAAAAGTATTTTACAATATTATTATTATTGGATACATGTTTTGAGCTTAGCTGAATACACAAAATTTCTATCCATTAAACTTTTCTATTTGACATTATGTCCTTATAATTTCAAAATTATATTTCTATAAGATCTTTACTGTTATGTAAAGTTATACAAAAATTACAAAATTATACTTATTCTTGTTAGTATGGAATCCTACAGAATTTAATCCTTATGATATTTTCATGTTCCTTTTATTATCAATCATAATATAATTACTGATAAAATTTTGATCCCATCCTTAACTTTATATAGCAATTAACATTATCCACACACTATGTACAAATACACATTTTTGTTATACATTTCTTTAACTCATTTTCCAAATAAACATGCAATCTCTTTTACTAAATCTCACGTACAATATTTTAAAATCTTATTATTGTTTTAAAACTTAATTCTAAGGTTTTTTTCCTTTAAAATTATATCAGTTTAGCAATTGGTTTTTAAAATTATATCATATGATTCTTCATCTTTTATAATACTTATACTTTCACTTTGGACTTATACAATTCTACTTTACTCTAGTAAATAACTATTCTTACATAACTACTATCTAACTTACTTTCTATCTTATGTATCATTTCTATAAAATTATCTCCCTGACGATGTATTTTCATGAAATCAAGATAGCGAAGATATAGATGCGTTGGATCAAAATAAACAAGATATTATCCTTTATACGATCTCTTTGACAATCATGGCACAGTGAATTTAAGGACGCCATAGAGGAGTGACTTTTATCTGTCTATCTGCCTCTAGTATTGGAAGGATGCTAAAGCTATTTCTTCAGCTTCATCACATCAGAAAGTTTCAAAGATATGTAAAAAACACTGTCCAGAATATATGTGCTCAGTTGTAGGGCGAAGTTATCTACACTGAAGTCACACAAATAATTATGATCCACATATTTCATTCCTTATAGTTTAATAAAACATCCTCTTGGTTTCCTTTGACATCAGTACTCCCAAGTCACTATCTGATTGATTTCTTCAGATTCATCTCTTCATTACATCGACAAATTCTCTGTCTACTTTGCTAATAATAATAAAATTCATTTTTATTTAACTATACAGCTATTCTTAAGAAAATTCTTTACTATACTTCTCGTATATTTCTATCTCTACTGTTATAAACTATTTGAATATTTTCAATATAAAACTCAAAAGAATCACATAATTAATATGCTACTTATTATTAATCATTTTTAGATTATTTATTGCATGCACATTTTAAAATTTTACTACTCTCTTAAATATATGTTTGATGTTGGATAAATGTGTACTTATAACTTTTAACATCTTTCATACTTCATTCATTAATAGATGACCTATAAAAAAAAATATATTACATATTACCAATAATATTAAAATTACCAACGATCTCTATCCTCTGGATCGTATTTGTAAACTTCTCCATTCCAGGACTTCTAGTAGGTATTTAAAATTTTCCATACACACATTTTTATTTATACTAATATTTCTCTCATTCCATTAGCTCGTATATTTAAATATAATTATTATAAAATTTATGTTTATATGTTTCCCTAAGCTAATTCAAATTTTATACTTTAAATACAATAAAAAAAAATAATTAAAACTATATTTACGATACAGCTTTGTTGGACTCGTTTGGAAAATCGTTCATTGCAAAGCTAAAAAAAAAATTATATTTTATTTTCTTCAGTCACTTAATGTTCTAATTTAAACTTTTAATTCTGTTTATTAATTCTTCTTGGACGATGATCCTTAATTTTCTTCATCTTTTTCCACTTATTCTTGAGATCTCCTTTACATAGTCTGCTAGCTTTTTCCCCCGCGCGCTTGGTTTTCCCTCGATGCATCTTGTACTTTATTTTAAAAATTCAATAAATTTTTCTTTATTTCCATGGATCCATTTTCCTCATTTTAGTGATTAATTATATCTGTTTAAAATAATATTCTTTCCATTTAATATCTTTTCCTTTTTTCTATGATAAGATAAAAATGTTAGGTTCCTCTTAGTAAGTTCATATAGCACTTTATACAGGACTATGGCTTTTCTTCTATTTTTAATTTAGAAACTATATTTTAAATAATGTTTTTCCTTTAATATAACATACTTTTCTTCCCCATTCTTTTTCTATATACTTAAACGCTTATTATGATTTTTTCTCATAGAGAAATATGACTTAGCTTTATAATACTTATAAAACAAATGTTCGTCATAAGATTCTCTCGATAGCAAATAGTTGCTTTCTTATATTTTCACACGGCTTTTCCTTTGTATTTTTCCAAGTTATAGGATTTAATTTCTGGTTGAGCACAAATAATACAAAACTTATACAATTTTCACTCATTTTTCTTTCAATAATTATTTCAATTATTATTCTTGGTATTTCCATTTTATTGTAGGCTGAATGGTCAAATTTGATCAAATCCACTGGTAAGATCACGTAGAAATTAGCAAATCATCTTTCTGGATACAAAATTATATTATCTGTTCAAGACTAACTTTAGAATAATTATTAATTTATAAATTTATATTACTTTTTTCAGCTTCGATGTTACAAGCAATTCAAAAAGGTTACCTTCCTCTTCAACTTTCACATTCCATCTCCCGCTTCTGTCTATCTTAGATTTTTTTCTTGCCAATTTAAATCTGTTGATTGGTCAATATTTGTTTTTAGCGCGAACAATATTAGTCATTCTATTTTGGATGATAAATTGTACTTTTTAAATAAATATTTATGACGTAATGTCTGGAATATTACTTTAACTTAATATTATTAAATTTAATCATAGTTTGATAAAATTATTATTTGATCTTTAAAATAATTATTAAGACAATCTATAATATTTTTAACTTTAATTTTTATGATAGATGACAATTATATCTAGTTTTAAATTCACAAACTTTATTATTATTTACCAAGTGTGTGTGTGCGTGAAAGCATGTAATATACGATCACGTGTCTATTCACTTTACAAAAAATAATCTTTTATTTATGTCTCGGTTTAAATTTCCAAAACTAATGTACTTTCTAATTTTTGAAAAATAAATTGAAACTTATAGGACTAAATATAATTCTCACCATCCCGAAGTTTATTAATAAAAATATACCCTATTAATTTTGACTAATTATAATATTATCTTTCATTTATTTAAACTATTAATTCTGAAAATATTATATTCTAATTATTACTATAATTTTAACTGTCTATAGCTGTGTTATTTTGTATGGCCAGCTTTCACAACCATAAGCAATGATATTAAAACTTTATTTAACTGTTTACTTTTTGAAAATACTTTATTATACTGTTATCTGTTAGGTATTTTAGCTTAAAATTGTATTACAAATCTATTATTACTTTTATATCACTTAAATATAACTTAAAATTTAAAATTTTTTTCATAATTGACCTTTCTACCCTACCTATGATCTACAGACAAGGGCACAATATATATATATATATATATATATATATATATATATATATATATATATATATATATATATATATATATATATATATATATACACGATTGTAACTAAAATAAAAAAGCAGTAGTAATTTTACAAAATGGAACCTGAGAGGAAAATGCTGACAAAATAATAATAAACTGGATCATTTCAGGTATCTGGCATATTTCAAGCTCTAGTTGGGCAGCCATTGTAGCCTAAATAAAAGTACCAAATAGTGGGTGAGAGCCATTGGTAATCTAATAAAAATATTTTTAAATAAATCCAACAGTATTTTACCCACTTTTTATCTCTTAGTTTTATTAGGTGAATATCTAGATGAATAGTAAGTGAATATATGGAGTGAATATGGTCTATCAGTGTGTAGTGGGTTATCTAGACATAAACAAAGTTATACTCTATACCTATTTCTTATGTACCAGGTTTGAACCCTTTTGGTACCTTATTTAAAACCGGATGTAGGATTTTGTATTTTAGCACCATATCACATTTGCACTAACATTAAGAAAAACAAAAACATACCTATGTACAATTGTATATAAAAATTTATCAGACAACATTACTACTTAGATTTTGTATTATAAATGCATTTCAACATTTTCATAAGTCTTGCTAGCTCATATCAAACACTATCAATTTATGATGGCAATTCACTCAGCCTTGAATGATGTAGATGTTCAGAATGGTGGTTATTATCTTATAATAACTCACAAATGATAACCAAATACAGTGAAAACCATTATTTATCTATGGCCATTAAATACATTAAATAAATCATTGATTTAAAAACATGATGATGATGATGATAGTGGTACTTCCATCCACAGCTTTAAAACTAACACAACATAAAATTTAACTTTTATAAATTCATAATTATTTGCCTAACTTTATTATATTTAAATTAGAACTTAGCTTATTAATATTCAACAGTGATGATGAATGATCATAATGAATAAAGCAACTAATACTCTTAATAAAGATAAACACCTCTTTTAATAAAACAAATTAACATTTATTATGGACTACTAAAATATACATACTATTTAAAGATATATATGAAAATTTATATGAATAGTAATGATGAGTTGTTCACATTTAAATCATAATATTAATAGTATTAACCTTTCCCCCTTTCCCTGTAATGACAGTATCCAATAATGTTTGTGCATCAATTTAAATAGTAAATAACTAAA
>JAQFVV010003414.1:0-11226 GCA_028023455.1 Epiperipatus broadwayi | reverse complement strand
AAAAATGCAAGTTAAAAAACTTGCTAACGCTTGTATTTATGTCCACAGATGGCGTTCTACCAAAAACGCCCATCAAGCGTATGTTTTGTTTACATAAACGTCAGAGTAGTTAGTATTCACTATCTCTAACTATAATTCCACTTTCAGATCATGATTTCAAGCTATTTGCTATCGTCAGAGAAAGACAAGAATAAAGAAACTAGATCTAAATACAAACTCTGAGCGTTTATGAAACAATTTCTATTCAGCTTGCAAGCGTGAATTTTTTAGACACGTAATGTCTTCAAACTCAGCATAGCAAACCAGATAGCTATATGGGTCTGATCTCAGTTCAGCATCACCACATAGTAGAAGCCTCTGCAATCTATATCATTGCAAGAAAGACCTCAAAGGTACATTTATGATAAACAAAAATGCAAGTTAAAAAACTTGCTAACGCTTGTATTTATGTTTTTAACTTGCATTTTTGTTTATCATAAATGTACCTTTGAGGTCTTTCTTGCAATGATATAGATTGCAGAGGCTTCTACTATGTGGTGATGCTGAACTGAGATCAGACCCATATAGCTATCTGGTTTGCTATGCTGAGTTTGAAGACATTACGTGTCTAAAAAATTCATGCTTGCAAGCTGAATAGAAATTGTTTCATAAACGCTCAGAGTTTGTATTTAGATCTAGTTTCTTTATTCCTATCTTTCACTGACGATAGCAAATAGCTTGAAATCATGATCTGAAAGTGGAATTATAGTTAGAGATAGTGAATACTAACTACTCTGATGTTTATGTAAACAAAACATACGCTTGATGGGCGTTTTTGGTAGAACGCCATCTGTGGACATATATATATATATATATATATATTATATATATATATATATATATATATATATATATATATATATATAACAGAACTGGGAATGCTTAAATGGTGAAATAGACTTGTACAACTGGAAAACCAAGGACAATATTCCTACTGCAACTGGAGTGGTTGCCTTGTTTCTTTCAAGCTTATGCTTCCCAAATAGCCATGAGGCATGAATTGAAGTGTTCTGAAAGTTTAACAGTGCAGTTGATATAACAAAATTTTTGAATAACTAATGGAGAAATGGACATGTATAATTGGACAATTTTGTGAACAATAATTTAAGCATAAGAAATTGGGTTTATGTGTGTGAGTCTGGAAGGGCAGGTGAATTTTGTGTCACTGCACATCTGGAACCATAAAAACTTTGCTCACCTATCCATATTTTTATAATTGAATGTTTAAAAATCATATGCACAGAATCAATTATATGTGTGTGGATGTGCTTGACATGCACCGACACTCCCTAAATTTGTTTGTAACAATTCTTGTTGATAGAATTGTTATATCCAAACTTATGCCTCTTGAATTGTCTTGAGGCACAAATAAAGGCATTTAAAGGAAATATTCCTAATATTTTACATCTAATTAATAAGTATTTAATTAAAAATATAAATCTAAAATGCTTTTAAAATATCTCTAAAATAATTTAGAATTTTATCTAAGATTAAGATAATAAAAATCTAAATAGGTCAAAACATTTTTTATCTAATTTATATCATTTTCAAAAATAAAAAAAAACATTAAAATAAGAAAATTTAAAAAAGTGATATACTTTATATATTAATATTTTTAAATCACATTTTGAATTACAAGTGCTAAATTAACATGACTCACATTTTTGTCACCATACACTTTAGATAAAAAAAAAATAATGGCTATTATTAATCATTTACTCAACTAGAGATTGTATTTAGCACAGATATAAACTTTAAAACTCAATTAAAGATTGATATATCTGATTTTTTAAAATTAAACACACAAATACATGGATTCATTCACATATCTTTATAAATATGTCAAATAATCTCAATATTACCACATATTTTTTTTTAAATTCATATAAATAAAAAAAAACAATAAAAGACAAATGACTGCCAAAATGAATTTTGTGCTGACCAGCACTCATCAGTTTGTCCAGGTCACTATCTCTTACATATATCTTTATCACTCATCACTTGGTCCAGGTCACTATATATATATATATATATATATATATATATATATATATATATATATATATATATATATATATATATATATATATATATATATATATATATATATATATATATATATATATATATATAATACAAAGAATAAATCCTTTATGTTGCTTATTCAAATTAAAAATAAATCATAGATATAATAAAATATCTTTACTAACAACAAAATGATATATAACAATAGCTGTAATATAGTCATATAATCGTCACAAATAAAACATATAAAAGCTCTTTTTGGCCAATTTTAAATTTTTGCCCTTTTCAATATGGCTTAATTACAAAAATAACCTATACTGCATACACAGTGACATCTACTGGTTTTATATAAAATTAACACAAGCCCATAATTATACTTAAATACAACAACAATATTTTTCTTAAAAAAAAGAAAAATATTGAAAATTATGTGAGTGAATTATTAAGTGTAGGTTATAATATAAAAGAAATTTATCAAGTGGTGTGTCAATTTAGTAAGAAAATTAATAGAAATACTGGTGATGAAGAAATTAAGAGTAAGAAGTGGATTTCTTTGCCTTTTTATAATAATAATCAAGTAAAATTTATGAAAAAAGTTTATAATGGTATATATAGTGTTTCATTTTATGGATCAGGTAATTTAAATAGAATGGTTAATAATTCAAAAGATAAGTTAGAAAAAAATAACGAGAGTAATATAATGTATAGAATTTTTTGTGGGTGTAACTTATCATATGTAGGGGAATTTAGATGTAATATAGAGAAAAGAATTAAAGAACATAATGTTATATAAAAGAGTTTTGAAAAATGTACAGATATGTAATGATAATAGTAATGAAGTCAAGTTATATACTGAATCTGTTTTTTATGATCATGATAGAAATTGTAATTTTAAGTTTAATTTTGATATAAATAAAATAAAAATTTTAGGCCAAGAGAGATATAATGAAAAAAAAAAAATTAAAGAGGCAGTTTTTATTAGTAGGTATAAAAATATGATAATAAACAGACAGTCAGCAAATGTTAGGATTAATGAATTGTGGGATATTTAAATCAACATGTGTTTCCGGTTGGTAATAGATGATTCCATTTTGAAAGTTGAGTTGAAAATGATTATGAATATAATCAAAAATATTTCTTTATGAGTTTTTATTGAGTTTTTATTTATATTGTATTATAAATTGTTTACCGTTGTTTGGAATATATTTGTTTCGTTATATATATATATATTGTGACCATCTGAATGGGCACAAGGGTTTAAGATACTTTGTATCTTAAATTAAATAGTTATATTATATTTTTAAAAAAATGAAATAGCCTTAGAATTTTTAAATTTTTTTGCTGGAGATTGCTTAAAGCTTAAATATGGATTGCTTATTCCGTTTATTGACCACTTTATAAGTATCCATTATTATTAGTGTGGTTAATGAAGTATTTAATCTAAGAAAGAGGGGTTGTTTATTAATGGAATTGATACATTTTGTCAGAAAGATGCAAAGTTATTTTATATTATTGTAATATTGGTTGAATAGTTTCAAAATCCTTTATTCATTGATACTTATCTTTTTGTCAACAATTAATAGCCATTTCAATTATATTTAGTTAAGATAGTTCAATATTTAGGTTGTAGTACATGTGTATGCATGTATGACTCTGCATCATTTTCATTTCATTTTCATCTTTTAATAACAGCAAACAAAAAAAGTACAGGTAGTTAACTTAAATAATTAACAAATATATATTTCTTTCCAATGATTAATAGATAGTTAAATCAATGGATTATTTTACAAATTAAATAAATTATTAATCATTTTTATTTGATAGTTAATTAATATTCATTTTTCTTTCAGGTTTGTAAAAGCTATTTATTTTATTGTTATTATTTTTTTTTGTCATTTAGTTCTGAAAATCAAAGTGATTTTTTTTTTGTTTTTTTTTTGTAAAGATTTTTTTTTGCATATGTAATTAGCGGAGATAGAAGAAAAATCATGGGAGTAACCTTGGAAGGAAATGAACTTTGCTAAAGAGAGCTATTTAACAAAGATCTCCAGTGAAAAATTGGCCTTTATGTAATATAACTGTAGAGAGTAAACAGTGGTTCATTTATTGTGGAAATTAAAGCCAGTTGCTGAAATCAAATTGACTTTAAAAACCACTTTGGAGTAAAACTTTGAAAGGATATTAAGAAATACATTATGGAAAAGGTTAATTTCAAAATGCAGTTCTAAGTTTTAAGAAAAAAGGTACTCAGTTCACTTTATTCTCCTTAAATTAAACATTTTAAACTAATCTCTTCGTAACTATTGCTCTTTTAAAAATGTGTGTTAATAACGTCCAGTCTACATTACTTCATTTAATTATCATTTTAAATAGGAATAACTTGCATGAATATTATTGTTGTATCATTGTCCAATGTGTGTTCTTTAATATATCTGGAAAACGCATGCAGAACTATTTTACAGAATATATTTTTATTCTTCACTATATTCCGTGCTATGTTTTTGTGAGGATTAAACATAAAATTAAGGACATGCATATTTTAATAAATCATGCCATGTTTAAATTCATCATAAAGAGATAGCAGTATTTGTTTATCTGATATTTCTGGAAATGAAGGAAATAAAATGTGAGCTACTTCAAATTAAATATCTGTTTAAGTCAAATAGAAGGATAGAAATGCAGGTAATTTTTGTCCTCTTCAATGAAGATGGAAAATAAAACAAAGTATTATTAAATGCTATTCAATAAACTACTAAAAATAATTATGTATTCAATTTAGAACTACAATGGAATAAGTGAAATAATTCCTGTCCAACAGTAGTTAAGAATTTATTATATTTTCGTCATAATAGAAGATAAATCGATTGCTTATGTATGATACAGTAACTTAAATAACTTTGTTATGAACATTGAAGATGCTGAGTTCTATTTAAGCATGACTATATTTGTGTGGTTATCCTACAGCAGTTTATTTTAGTTTAAAGTTCGTTTTGGAATATGTCCCATATTATTTCATCAACCTGGAACCGAGCTTTGCAAGTGAACTTTTATTTTAAGTTATAAAACTAATAACCTTTGTGTCCTTAGTTTTTTTTTTTATTGCTTGTCATAATTAATGTATATTATAGGTAGACAGGCTTATTTATTATTATGTTATTTATAATTTGGGTATGTTGACCATCAAGAACGTTTCTGAAGCGTATTTAAATGAGGAATATGTCGGTAAAAAGTGATTGTGTTCAAATAGGTTTTATTGTTTTTTTTACGAAGGTAAAAGAAACAAGTATTTTTTATATATATTATTAGAGAGGTTTATATTTATTTTGCATATTTTATTATCTCAAAATGAGAATTTTTTTTTTTTTTGAATCAACGAATGTATAATAGAAATAGTTTGTTAGATATGAAAGAAAGTTCGTTCGTAATAATTAGAACCATTAAATTTTAAAAAGTAACCTAAAGTTTATTAAATTAAAAGTTATACCTTAATGCAATATTTAATTATCATGTTACCTGCTTAGTGTGTAATTTAGAGTTAATATTATATATACTTTTTATTTGCGGGTGTGTGTTTGTTTTGCACAATTATGATATTTGTTTGACAAAGTTCAGTTTGTGAATATTTATGCATAAATTTCGTACATTGTCATATTCTACTGAGTTGAATGGATTGGTATATTATCTGTATGTATTTACCTGCCAGCGTGTATTTATAATGTTCCATATTTAGAGAAGCTATGAGAATAGAAAGAAATCTGATTGTGTTATAATATCTGTAGGGATAAAAGATCTTGCTTATTTAGTATATGTTGATAATTTTCCATGAGTAGAGCCTAGTTTATTTTATATGTGTATGATTAATGATATTTTTTTTGAAGTGATGTTCTTAGGGCCCTGGTGATGAGGAAATAAGTCCCCACCAATAGTGTATTTAGAAGTAGATGAGTTATTGTTGAAATATGATTAAATGATGTTTAGGAAGTTATGTGACGTTTTTCTTAGATTCTTGGTAATGAGGAATTGTAAAAGTGTTCAGTAAGAGTTATCTGCTCCTCATGTAGATTCCCCTTATAACGTATAGTATATAAAATCATGAAAATATAGCTTTGTGTTAATTAATATGTGGCTAGATAAATTGTTAGATTAACTCTTGATGTAATATTAGTGTCATATTTTATTGATGAATTACGACATTGTTCGAAATAAAATAATTGTATGATATTTTCTTAATGAATAGAGAGTTTATAGAAAAGATTGTTTTACATTATTGCTGCTTGAACGTGCACACACACGCGTAATATAAATAATATCGCGTATATAGAAGTATAAAGTATTAAGATTAAAATGGGAAGTAAATATTTTAAAATACAGTGTATTTATTTAAATAAATGTTACAAATCATCAAATCAACGGAATAAACATGATTTTGTTGCCATAAATGAAAGGTATACGTAATTGAAAGTGATTATTAGTCGATTAGAGAAAGTTGCTTTGTTGAAAGCCAAATATAAGTAATTTGATTTATTTTATCAATCGACAGTAATATCCTCTCGAAAGTATCTATTTTTTTTGTGCTAATAATATAATATGTCATTTATTTATTGCCATATAGATGAAACATGTAGGCAAAGTATGTGTTCGAAGTCAGGATACTTAAGTTTTGTTATTAATTTGCTTTGATAGTAGGGATAATCCCAAACTGATGCTAAAGATTTATTTGATAATTTTAAAAAATCTGTAAAACAAATAGTCCATTTGTTAATATCATATTAAACCAATTTATTTTATTGTAATAAATGATTTGTTTTAGTTATTTAAAATCTTAAAATCTGTGTCGGGAGTTATTCTTGTGTACATTCGTGTTTTCCATTTTCACATCTCCACATTTCATCAATCTATTATAAAATAGATATATTATTTTAGAGTTATAATATTAAATTTGCTAGGGTCTGACAATATTGTTTTTCTTAATCCAAACATTATAAAAGAACATTTGCCACTTGATAAACGTATGAAAAAGGTTGCCAAGTCATTATATTTGTTAGATGATATGAGATTAAAATACCCTATCTC
The DNA here is from genome assembly GCA_028023455.1 of Epiperipatus broadwayi. Classification (NCBI taxonomy): domain Eukaryota; kingdom Metazoa; phylum Onychophora; class Udeonychophora; order Euonychophora; family Peripatidae; genus Epiperipatus; species Epiperipatus broadwayi. The sequence goes on along the minus strand of JAQFVV010003414.1, from coordinate 4,089 downwards.
TGTCATTATCTTATTATTGAGACACAGTAAAATATTTTAGTCAATTTGTTTCATTACATTTTTATCATACTTTAGAATTATAATTTATGGACCAATGTAGTTAATATAATTCAATTGTGTTTGTTAAATTCCCTGAGATCTTACTGCTTATTTCTTGATTGGCATTAAAATAGATGTTTAGATTATGATATGCCAAGTCATAGAATTTGTTTAAGAATATAATTATAGCAAGATGATATATATATATATATATGATACTTGGATGAAGGAAGAAATTAAGTTTAAAGTATATCTTAGTAGACTACACCAAATAAACATTATGATTTTTTATCATACAATTAATTAACAAAGGAATTTACATTATATTAAATGTTTTATAATATTTCTTCTTTTATTCATTTATTATCATGTATCTTATGAACTGCCTATAGCCTCCCACTGAGCTGAGCTGAACAGAAACTTAAATATAGAGTCTCAGTAATAATTTAGTATTATATATTTTGTTATATTGTTCTATTCAGTAATAGAACTGGCACCTGGGCATTTCGTTCATGTAATGTATATGAGCGGTATTGGGAGTGTAAGTTATAATATATATATATATATATATATATATATATATATATATATTAGATAGATAGATATGAGAAATAGTAACCTGGACCAATTGATGGGGGTCGGGTCAGCACAAAATGCACTGTGGGGTCATTTGCCTTTTATTGTATCTTTATATGAATTTAATAAAGACATATATGATAGTAATCTCAACTATCTGTTGAGTGCTGGTTCAGCACAAAACGCAACTTGGGGGTCATTTGTCCTTTATTGTATCTTTAGTTATATGAATTTAAAAGAATATGGGATAATATTGAGATTATTTAATATATTTATAATATTTTATCTATCTGTCTGTGGCGATTTCACTTCTATTCCATTAAATCAAACTAGCCTACATATTCATTAACATTTTTTATTCTATGTGTTTTGTTTTTTTTATAACAAAAATAAGTCTTTCAATTTATAATTAAAACTTTAATTTTACATTTATCTTTATAACTGTTCAAACATTAAATTCTTCTTTAAAGTAACTTCAATAATTTTCAGGGGATTTTTCCTTTTGTAGCATTAAAAAAATCTTACTGTGTTTAGAAACATATCAAACCGACTTAATCCATAGTTGGGCGTCCAGTATAATGGAATGCAACATCTCTCATAGTACTTTTACATTTCGTTAGTGGAATTATATATATATATATATATATATATGTGTGTGTGTGTGTGTGTGTGTAGGAAGAGAATCATTTATATTTAAATTAACTATATGCTTCTTACCAATTTAACAACTATATTTCATTTATTCATAAATGTTTCATTTACTTTGGACAACCTAACATCATCATCAACCCCTTTAATTAATCTACAACTAGTACATTTTTAATCAAACAATATCTTTATAGGGTTCCCAATTATACCTAAGTGTCATTTCTAATTTAAAAATATCTGGCCAAAAATTAAATTTAGATCTATACAGCTCTTGGCTGTTGTTTGATTCAGTACTCCTCAAAACTTCTCAATGGTTAAAGCAGGAATTCAAAAGAATAATTATAAAGTTTAAACTTATTTGCCCTGAATGAAATAAAATTACACACACACACACACACACAAAACAGATTTTAATACAAAACAAAAACAAATTTATTTCATTAAATACATAGTTACGTATACATATTTTAAACACACCTTTAAAAATAAAATATAAATTGTTATTAGTAAATGAGTACAATGGGAAATTCCAAGTGAATGCAATAAGAATTATAAAATTGTAATAGTTTAAGGCGTTACAATTATTAAAATAATAATTAAAACAAAACTTTATCATAAGCAGAAAAATTATTACGTGGTAGATTAGACGGTCTTTAAACATAGCACTATTTTTAAGATAATTTGATTATTAATAATTACATTAATATCTTCATGTTACATACAGCAGACTTTTGTTCTGACAGGCGTAAAAAAATAAAGCTTATAAGTTATTCACCATCTCTGCTCTTCCCACAGTGAGGTAGCATGACATTTCCTTACAATTATGCTGAATCTCTCCCCACAGAGAGGTAACTAGTAATTTTTCCACAGGAGGGTTTATGATCCAGGTTACAGAGTGATAAACACTGGAGTTAGCACTGTACTCTTCTAAGTTCTATTCTCAATAACTTTTGTTATTCGAGAATATTGGCAATTAACAGTTTTTTTTTGTTTTAATTACTTCCAGTTCAATTTCTGCAACAGTAGGAATACTAGCAACTTGAGTAGATACAATAGAATAGCTTTGCAGGAAACAGTAGAACTGCTTTACCAAAAAACAGCAAGACAGCTACTTTATCTGGAAACAAGTGAACTTCTTTACCAGGAAACCAAATAGTGAGAGAGTCACTTTACAACACTAGTTATATACCCCATCACAAAAATAAATCAACCTTTTATCCAATCAAAATCTAATTTGATTAATGAAAGAAAAATAAATGCTTTTTCTTTAAATTGGTAACAAATTATTTCTTTATTTAATACAAACATTTAATAAAAATTAAATCAAAAAAAATAAATAAAAATATTTTTGATTATAAATTAAAATACAATTCTATTTTGATTTTTTTCTGTTGATGAACTAATTTTGTCCATGACAGAAAATCAAGTCAAGTAACTTTTTTTTAATCTTTCAAACAATTCCAATTAATTAAATGATTATTATTCTTTTTAGTTAAAATAAAAAGGCAAAATTTAAACTTATCTTTTGTTGTTTTATTTCATGAATTATAAAACTGCAATGTATTTTCATAAAATAAAAATGTATCCAAGAAACTATTTATATATTGCTTTTACAATTGTTTAACTAATTACCAATTAATAACCTAATACAAATTGTCTTTTAAAAAATCAATTATTGTTACTGCGTTAACTCATACCTTAAATCTAAGTATATTTTTGTCAACTACATTACTATGCAATTGTAATATGATTACACCTGGGTGTCGTTTTATGCGGATTATTTTAATGCGATTTTGATATTATGGAATTCATGTTTCTTCTTAATATCTTTCATATTTCACTATATTTATTAGATATCAATAAATTTAAATTATTAATAACTTATTTTGACTTGAAATACTTTTTTTAAAAAATATAATGTTATTTAATGTGAATATGTCCTGAAGCTATATTAGCTTCTACATAAATAACCTACTTATACTAATGAATAAATAATAATAATAGATTTATATTTACATATAAAAATATCGCAATAAATATTCAAACATTTTAAACTTTTAAAATGTATTTTGTTAATTATAACAAAAATAAATAATTTTTTAGATTTTTAAAATAAATAATAACAAACATTTTATTGATTTTATAAACCGAAAATAATCTTTCTAATGATTTTGGTTTTGATTACGATCTCATTTTTTTAATATTGAAACAAAAAACAATTAACACAGATCAAGACTGAAAGTGGTGCTAGTTGTATGTCACATGACAAATCTGATTTCTTAACATTCCACAAACAAACGCATATTGTCAAATAGCCAAATAATCGCTAATGATTAAAATATATATGAAAAAATGTAAAATTAAATACTGTAGTTAATAAAAAAAGTTGTCTTGTATTATTTTTTTTCAAATATTTGAAATATTTTATTAGTCATACTTTATTTCCTTATTTTTTAATGTGAATTTTAAAGTAATTTTTCCTTCTTGCTTTGCTTTTATGTGATTTCTGAAAATTACACCCCCCTATCCCCATTTTTCAAGGTAAGTTAAGTCTATTTTTGTGCGATTTCTTTTGTGCGCATTTTCTGAGGAACCTACCTACTGCATAAAATGAGATTCATGTGTATTACAATATATATATATATATATATAACAAAATAAATGTCTGCTAATATCAATAATACAATAACGAAACTTAAATATATTCCAAACAACGGTAAACAATTTATAATACAATATAAATAAAAACTCAATAAAAACACATAAAGAAATATTTTCAATTATATTCATAATCATTTTCAACTCAACTTTCAAAATGGAATCCTC
>JAQFVV010003413.1:0-11237 GCA_028023455.1 Epiperipatus broadwayi | reverse complement strand
CAAATAAAAATATATATATATATATATATATATATATATATATATATATATATATATATATATATATATAATGGCAGCCATATATTACATAAAGTTGTATAGATCAATGATGAAAGTGGCCAAATCAAAGATTATCCAAACTTACTTGGTCAACTTGTGGGAGTTGGATAGATCATAGAAGACACTACTTTGGATAATGAAGTAAATAAAAGATTCTGAAAATTCTCATTTCAACATGAATTTTTCCATTTAAAGAAGATGCTCATGCTTGATCAAGATGTTTACTAAATCATTCATAATTTTATGTTGATATGTAACTGTTTGTTCATTATGGTTAACATACTGATGCTATAAAATTTTAAGATTTTTCTTCTTTATTTATGTATTTTTTTTTTATTTCCACATTGGATTTTTTGAGCTGGAAGTACCAAAGAATTTAGATGTATGCATTTCATGATATAAAATGTATTTTTTTTAAATAAGAAAAAAAATATAAATGATTCTGTTAAAAAAAAGAAGGACTAGACTATGATGAAATGAACATAAATGAAGGTAAGACTTATTTTTGACTCATTAACAACATAACATTTAGTAACAAATTTAATTATTAATAAAACCTATCTTACCCTTTATTAACAAGACACATACTAAAAATTACTTAAAAAATCAATTGATGGCAATTCCAGTTCTCATGATTTATAATAGTAACATATGAACCCATTAATTCAATTATTTGTATAAAATAATAATTTGTATATTGATATGATAAACCTTTTTAAAAAAAAAAAAACAATGTCATTTATTTAGATTGATATTAAAGAACATATTTTTTTTAATATGATGGCATGAAATGGAGAGACCTATGTATACCAAGAATATCCTATAGTTGATATTATTATTTTGTGTATATTTCCTTTTTTGCATTATTATTTAAATGAGATTGAGTGGAAATGTAGGAATCATATTTATGATGTTTTAAAATGTATATTTATGTATTGAAATGTGTTATGTTAAGATAAAATAAATGTGTTGATTTTAATTGATTTTACATCAAGGATTATATATAATATGTTGAGAATACATCATTGAATTCACATATCTCTTGATATGGAAATATATATGTAATATGTATCCAATAAGTGTACGATATAAAACATAACATCAAGTCATTGCCCACATTGACTAGATATATTCTTATAGTTTATACCTAAACAGAGTAATTACTCAGATTACGACTGTGTTGGAATTCTAGGGAATCTAATGGATTGACATGAAAATTGGGTGGATCCTGTGCATATTGCCAAATGAATGGGGATTGAATGATAATAAAGATCCATCTTGGTTGTAGTGTTATTGGATCTTTCCAATTTTCCGTTGATGGCCGGATTCTTGTTTCAGTAAATGTAATGGGTGGATTTAGGTGAATGTTTAGAGATGGGTCGACGGTCCATTACATTTTTGGAGCTTAGTTTCAATTTAGAATTACATTGATGATTTTAAATTATAAAGTAGTATTTTTATCCATATTTGGAAAATTTGTGTTGTAGAAAATCTAGGGTTTTGAAAGTTAGATTGGATATTTGATTGTTGGAGTTTGGTTGGTTCTATTGCAAGTGTTGATGATGTATGGGGAATTTTTCTCATTGTCTTGAGGATGTGATGTGTTCATGTCACTCATAACTGATTGATCTTATTCACTGCTCCAGCCCAAGTTATATTATTAGTTATTAGTTATCATGAAGAAGTTAACAGTAGTCCTGCCATGATTTTGCCTCTGAGACTCCAAAGAGAGCAAGGCAATATTTTTTGATATATGTATTATATAAGCTTCTAAGACTCCCAAAGATGAGCAAGGAAATATATTTTAAACAGAAGCCCCTAAGACTTGGATGTAAGCAGGACAATGCAATAGTGTTTGCAGAAAACTATTATGGCTTGCAGTAGCTTAGAGAGACTGAAATGTGATGATCATCTGAGTGTTCATGGAACATTGTGTACTGTAAGAGCAGTGATTGAGTTCTTTTATCTATCTCAAAATTGTGAAATGCTAATCATTCTTTGGCTGTCAGTATCTGTCAGATTTTTAGAGGAATAAATGAGTATATAAACTAAATATATAGCTTATTCTTCAAGGACTGTTGATAGTACATCGTTTGTCCATTACATTTTTTTTCTTGACGCCTACGTTTAAAACCTTCTTTCATCGATTTATTTTCCATTATGATTTTTATCATTTATTTATATTCCATTGCATTTTGATACCACAATGCGGTCAGCTATCTGTTTGTTTATTTGTCGATCTGTTACATATATATATATATATATATATATATATATATATATATATATATATATATATATATATATATATAAAGAGAAAAGTTTCCATCATTCCATGCTCTCAAACAAAGGTACTTCAGATTGGCCTATATAATTAGAATGTAGGTTGGAAGATAATGTGGGCATTCTTATATTTTCAGTCTCTATTTTGTGATGAATTTCTCTGTATCCTCAGTACCCAACATGTTATTATTGAGTACAACACTTATATTAAAGGTGGAAATCTTTTCTTTTTAATTACATATGATCTCTGCATTTAGCAACAATCTGAATATTATATATATATATATATATATATTAAAATACATATTTTGCGGGTTAATGCATATTAAAAACTTTTAATGTTAATATACTGACGTTTCGAGTTGGTCACACAAGTCATCAACAGAGTTATAAAAGGTAGGAAGATGGTTGCAGAGGCTCTATAATCACTGAGTTTAATAAAACATTAAAATTCCACCAATAGCAAAAATGTTGAATGTTTTTTAAAAAAATCTTTCCAAATAGGAGGAAGTTTGCATGTATCAACTCACTTATTGATACAATCTGGCCTTTTAAGTATCTCAATGGCTTCTCTAATTTTGCACTGGTAGAGATTATCACATCTGAATATGATCCTGGTACTAGAAACTCAATTTTATGACCTGAATCTATAGTATGGAGTGAGAGTGCTGATGATGATGAGTGTTGTTTAACTGCATTAGCATGCTCATCTCTCCTTACACTGATGCGACAATTACTCATAGCTACATAAGAAACTTTACAATTTTTACATGAGATTTGATAGACACCATGAGATTCAAGAGGGATTGAATCCTTAGGCTTGGTTATTATATTGTTGATCTTTTGATGAGCAGAAAATGTTGTATCTATATTATAGTGTTTTAATATATGTCTAATACTGTCTGTAGTTCTTTTTACATATGAAACACAAATCCTAATAGCTGATTTATCATCTGTTTGTTTCCTAATTTGTTTATTTTGGGCTTGAAATAAGGCTTTTTTATATATTTGTAATTATAACTATTTGCTAATAAAACTCTATTAATATGATTTATTTCTTCTTTCAGATATGTCTCATCTGAAAGGTTAATTGCTCTATTTAAAAGAGTTTTGGCTACAGAAACTATCTGAGTTGGGTGATGATGAGAATGGGAATGTAAATATCTGTCTGTGTGTATCGTTTCTGTAAATAGAAAAAGATAAACTATTTGGTGTTCTGGTGACTAGAACATCAAAAAAAGGGAGTTTTCCATAAGACTCTGTCTGCATTGTAAATTTAATATGACGATGCATATTATTTAAATGTAAGAAAAAATCTTCTAATTTATTTTATCCTTGTTGCCATATGACAAAAGGGTCATCTATGTATCTGAGCCAAATGAGAGGTTTTAAAGATGATGATTCTAAAGCACAAGTTTCTATATATTCCATGAATAAATCAGCTATTACTCCTGCGATAGGTGAGCCCATAGGAGTACCAAAAACTTGTCTGTAATGCCGTCCATTGTATACAAAATATGTATTTAAGAGACAATGTTTAATCAAAGCAATAATATGGTCTGGTAAATTGCAACGTTGTGAGATTATATTTAAAGCTTCATCAATTGGAATGTGTGTAAACAAAGACACGACATCAAAACTGACCAGAATGTCATTAGCATTAATTTTTAAACTTTTTAAAACAGAAATAAAATGAAGAGAGTTTTTAATATATGATTTAATAGATGGGCTTGTAGGTTTAATGAAATCGGATAAGTATCTAGTTAAAATATGAGTTGGAGAACCTATGCACTTACTATTGGAGGAAGGGGTTTATCTGGTTTTTGAATTTTTGGAAGTCCATAAAATTTTGGACAGACACAAGATTTTTCACGAGGGATTATTTTATATTTTATCTCTGTTTCAATAGGTGATTTATTAATAATAGCTTTTGTTGTTTTTTTTTCAAATACGAAGTATGATCTCTTTTTGATAGTTTATAAGTTTTATCATTAAGCAGATCTAAAATTTTATTATGGTAAATGTCATGATCCATTACAACTGTGGCATTACCTTTATCAGCTGGAAGTATAACAATTGATTTGTCCGATTTTATATTATTTAATGCTTGTCTTTCTTTCTTTGAAATATTATTTTTAAGAAGCTTAGCTTTTTTTTAAATATTACATATCTCAGCTCTAGCCAAATCAGCCGATGGAGAATCAATTTTATCTAGAGCTCATTCAACATTACAAACAGTTTTCTCAAAAGGTATAAGGGAAGGTGTTAAAGCAAAATTGAAACCTTTTTCTAAAACCGATATTTCATCTGGAGATAGGGCTTTCTTAGATAAATTATAAACGGTTTTTTTTGATTTGGATACATAATGTTTGGGGAATGTGTTCTAATTAGCATTTGCAATTTTTTCTTTTGCTTTGCTGTTACAAATTCCGAATCTTCAAACGATCTAAAACTTGCAATATGATCAAAACTAGTCCACAATACAGGATATATTTTATTAAACCACTAAACATCACATGATCACTATCTCATACTAGCACAATAATTGTTATTAAACAATTCAAAACAAAACAACCCTCTCCATATAGTAGTGCCATCTTGTGCTAACAAGAGCAATCAATGGATGCCAGAAGGCTTGTGCATAAAATCCCTATCTAGTGCCTACTCATCCAATATCCCCAGACTAGTTTCAGGCTTGTGGCCTTCATCAGTGAGGAGCCTTGGATCTGAGAGCACTGCACCTAGATCTTAGGATCTAATGCAACCCTCCAGCACCCACCTTTTAACTCTATTTAACTACAAAACTATGAGAATAAAATTGAAAACACTATTAATATTTTCAATCCAAGCTCTATAGCTTATATAGTCATATGGGTCTGAACTCAATTCAGTACCCATACATTTTTGTGTCTTTGGCTCTTTAACAACCATAGCCACCACTATCCTATTAGGCAGGATTGGTGTTAAACCACTAAACATCACGTGATCACTGCTCTCAGATCCAAGGCTCCTCACTGATGAAGGCCACAAGCCAGAAACTAGTCTGGGGATATTGGATGAGTAGGCACTAGATAGGGATTTTATGCACAAGCCTTCTGGCATCCATTGATTGCTCTTGTTAGCACAAGATGGCACTACTATATGGAGAGTGCTGTTTTGTTTTGAATTGTTTAATAACAATTATTGTGCTAGTATGAGATAGTGATCATGTGTTGTTTAGTGGTTTAACACCAATCCTGCCTAATAGGATAGTGGTGGCTATGGTTGTTAAAGAGCCAAAGACACAAAAATGTATGGGTACTGAATTGAGTTCAGACCCATATGACTATATAAGCTATAGAGCTTGGATTGAAAATATTAATAGTGTTTTCAATTTCATTCTCATAGTTTTGTAGTTAGATAGAGTTAAAAGGTGGGTGCTGGAGGGTTGCATTAGATCCTAAGATCTAGGTGCAGTGCTCTCAGATCCAAGGCTCCTCACTGATGAAGGCCACAAGCCAGAAACTAGTCTGGGGATATTGGATGAGTAGGGACTAGATAGGGATTTTATGCACAAGCCTTCTGGCATCCATTGATTGCTCTTGTTAGCACAAGATGGCACTACTATATGGAGAATGTTGTTTTGTTTTGAATTGTTTAATAATGTGTTTTATTACTAAGGAATAAACGTAAATGTAGCAATGCTTTATCAATTTTGTCTAAATTTTTCCGAGTTTCTTTAATAAAAGAGTTTAAAATAATATTGCTTGTTTTCCTTAGAATTTTAGTAACATTATAATTGTTCTTGTGAAACACAATTTTACAGCAAATCTGTTGATGACTTGGGTGACCAAGTCGAAACGTCAGTATATTAATATTAAAAGTTTTAACACGGATGAACCCGCAAAATATGTATTTTATATATTTAACCCGTGCAAATCTTCGTTTTAACATATATATATATATTGAAGCCTGCTATTTTTTTGGCCAAAGATAAATAAATTTAAATATTGCTAACTTCAGGACTAGTTGCAGAAAAAGAATAAAGTTCATCATTTGCTAGTCAGTAAGAGTTTTAAAGTTTCTTCTGTTATTTACTTTATTGTTTTTATCTATTGGTATTCGTTGTGGGACAGCTACTTTAAAAAATCCTTTGACATGAAAAAGATGGCAAATTTATTAGTTGTGCACAGAAACTTACTGTTTCAGAGCAAAACCCTTTACTTAAATGTTTTGATCAGTTTATTTTAAAATATTAACTCTATTATTAAAGTAATTTATTTATCAAAAAAAAAAAGTCTTGGAATACCTTTTTTTTATTTATAAATTTTATCCAATGTAACGAAATTATTGTAAATGAACAAATACAACATTAAATGGTATTCAAATAATATTTTCAATTATTTTACAATATAATCGTTTCTATTGAATTAAAACTTTTAAAAATCAAATTTATAGCAATTTATTAATAACTAAATGGAGATTTAATCGATTTAATAAGTAAAATGGATGTTGACTTACTTTAAACTATTTCTAAAAATTTCTGATTCATTCATTTCTAATTGACTTATAATAAATAAAACGGACTCATTTAAAGCGAATGATTGAACCGCAATATATAAAAGATATTTAATCAAAATTAATGTTTCTAGTTAATTGTGCATAAATATTTCTCTGCTGAAATAATGTACACGTAATGAATCAATTTTAGTTTTCACACAATCGGATATTAAATGAATAATTAACAGCCTCGTATGTTTTACTCTAGAAAGAGGTCAGAATTATTATGACTAGTGAAATAATTTATTAAAAGCAATATTATAACATGGTGCAGGGCTTGGCCCTGATTCAATTTTATTCTTTAACACTTTCTTCACTGTTTTATCACGCACATATGTAGGTAGAAAAAGAGAATATGTATATATTGTAAAGACATTATTAAGCAAAATAGCAAAACAAATTCCTGCTAAAATAATATTAATGTATATGAAATTAAGTGAATACTTAAGATTATTATATAATAAACTTTTTTTTTATAATTATTATTTTGTTTGACATTTTTATAAATTAGATTTAATATGGATAAAACTGAAAATTTATTCATGTTCTAAAGATTTTAATTAAATACCGTTATTTTTTTACACACTCAGTTCATAGTTATTATAACAAGCAATGCAAATATGAAGTGATAATAGAATATTAAGATTTTCTCAAAAAAAAAAACAATTACGAAAACATTAATTAATTTGCAGTTTACAAGCTCTGAGAGTAATCTCTTTTATCGTACTGTTCGCTCTTAGCGCATAATAATGAATCTTTGGTCAACATTAAATAATTTATTTTATATATAAGCGATATAAACAATAAATAGATGTATATGTAGGTGTAAATACATGAATATATAGGTAAATAAATGTTAGAAGTGATGAACATTAAGTAGATAGGCAGAATGATAGACAAAGTACATACGTAATATATATATATATATATATATATATATATATATATATATATATATATATATATATATATATATATATATATATATATATATATATATATATATATATATATATATATATATAGAAGGATACGTATCTAGGTAAATAGATACACAGATATATAAATGAATATTGACATAAATAGATAGATTGTCATATAGATAGATAGATAGATAGATAGATAGATAGATAGATAGATAGATAGATAGATAGATAGATAGATAGATAGATAGATAGATAGATAGATAGATAGATAGATAGATAGATAGATAGATAGATAGATAGATAGATAGATAGATAGATTGTGCAACCCAACAACTATCTGGGGTAGGGAGACAACACAGCATGAAACTGACTGCAGATAAATTATTATCCAAAATATTTTAAAACTCACAAATATCTCAGGTTCTTTTATAGTGGACATATCAGATAAGGAATGTAATTAATAACAATAATAATGATAATAATTATCTTAATAGAATACTTACATTAGGTTACAATTAATAGATATGAAACTTTTTCTCTCAGGATTAGTGTCTATAAGCTTAGATATCTTAAAACTTTAAATACTAGCTCAAGTTTTAATACGTTAGTTGTATGTTTTATATAACAGACCACATAATAATAATAATAATTGTAAATGCATAAATAATACTTATGATAATACAATGATAATAATAAATATATCAATTTTATAAATACAATAAATACTCTCTAAGCTTATTTTACCCCATTTACATAAACTTCAAAGTTGAAAGTTCTTACATATTTTAAAAAAAATAACCATCGTAATCTATGATTCCTTATGTAATTCCATAAAGCAAAACATAGCACAATTTTATTAATGTAGAGTAGACAAATAAATATATTAAAACATGAATTTCTTGATATAGTCAGCATTTTAATTTTAAAATGATTTGAGGCAAGAAGATACAGAAAAATTAAGAATAGACCAGTAATAACACTTTAATAATAAATATTGAGACCACAGTTAGACAAGGTTAACACATGAAACAAATTTAAATTATTTATTTTTTGAAAAGTAATAAAGCATATCTTTAATAGAAAAATAAACAAATTATTAGTGTTCCCAGTCAATATCGTATTAGTGTTGAATGAAACGGAAATATATAAATGTTTTTTTCATGGTATTAAAAAATCATTACAGATAACATCTATTTTAATTAAATGAAAATTTTTTAAAGGAATATATTTTGTTTTGTTCTTTGAATTTATAATAGTTTTCAAATAATTCATTACCACATTTATATCATTAATTAAAAATACAATAATTTTAAAATCGGTTTCTTGAAATAATAATAATTAGATTTTTGTCATTAATGCTTTGTAAATAAACATTTAAACTGCCCACATGCTAATGAATTCTCTTTAGGCAAAGCATTTAGTAGACTATAAAGCAATAATATTAATATTTATAGTTAGCTTATATAAATGCTTAAAGCATTAAGGAACAATGTTAATAAAACAGGCAAAACTCACTATCCGCATTAACACTCACTGCAAGCTAGAGTATTCAATGGGTGCCAGAAGGCTTGTGCATAAAGTCCCCATCTAATGCCTACTCATCCAATATCCCCATACTAGTTTATAGGTTGTGGCCTTTATCAGTGAGGAGCAATGGATCTGAGAGCACTGCACCTAGATCTTAGGATCTAAAGCAACCATCCAGCAGCGATCTTCTATCTCTACTTAACTACAAAACTATGAGTCTTAAATTGAAAATACTAGAATATTTTCAATACAAGCACAGTAGCTTATATACTCATATAGATCTGAACTCAGTTAATTACCTAGACAGTTTAGGGTCTTTGGTTCTTTGAAAACTGTAGCCACCACTATCCTATTATGTCAGGATTGATTTTAAGCGAATAAGCACCACATGATCACGATTTCTTATGATTGCTTATAACTTATTAAAAGAGGAAAAATTCACTATATGCATTGCCACTCACTGTAAGCTAGAGGACTCAATGGATGCCAGAAAACTTGTGAATAAAATCCCCATCTAGTTCCTACTCATCCAATATTCTCATGCAAAACTCACTATATGTATTACCACTTACTGCAAGCTAGAGTAATCAATGGATGCCAGAATATTTGTGCATAAAATCCCCATCTAATGCCGCATGAGTAGGCACTAGATGGGGATTTTATGCACAATACTTCTGGCATCCATTGATTACTCTAGCTTGCAGTGAGTGGCAATACATGTAGTAAATTTTGGTTGTTTTAATAACAGTTATAAGCAAGCATAAGAAATGGTGATCATATGATGTATAATGGCTGAAAAACTATATTAATAAACAGGTCTTCTAATAAAAGTTTATAGAAATGATAAAATAAATATATGTATATTTTTTTCAGCTTATCTGTCTATAGTAGTTTGTATATTTATATCATTCTGGAAACATCTTAATAACAATACACTTATTTTTGCATTTTCCAGATGAATGTTATTTTTTTCAGGCAGAAAAACATATGCAGGCCAAAATAGACTTACTTAGATGACTTTAAAAGCAGCTACACAACATTTTTAAATTAATATAATAATAAAAAAGTTTTAGAAATCAGGGCATCTTTATTTGATTAATCAGGTCAAATAAAAATAGATTTTACCTTGAATTACTGTCTAGACAGTTAATCAAAATATAATTAACTTTGCTTTAATTATTAAGTAAACATTATTTGCTTTACTTGATACAATATCTTTATTTAATAATAACTTTATTTACAACAAATACCTTTTACTTTTAACTATAATTTTCAAAGAATTATAATTAAACCATTCAATGTTAAAATAATATTTATAAAATGTATTATTTTTTAAAGATAATTAGCACTTTTAAAGAGAAGTTACATTAAATTCTAATTTTAACAAAAATTTCATGTTCACATACATTTGCACACATGCTTACTAGGCTGACCAGGAAGTTATTAAAAAGAATTATGAAATCTATCACAATTTAATAACTAATATTTTAAAAGATAGCAAAAACTAAACATTATTTACTGAAATTAATTCAAACTACAGTTCATTTCAAACTAACTTTACTTAGCTTAAACTACCCAATTTCAATTGTGTGTGTATATATATTAAATTAATTAATCACTATTTTAGACACTGTTATTTTAAATATATTTTAACATAGTTATTTTATCAATACAATTAGCAATGCTTAATAGATACTTTATATAACTTAAAACAGTAAGCTTATTTAACAAAAGATTTTTCTTTATTTGAATAAAAAACATATAAATATATGTGTCAAAATTTTCTACTTTTTCATCACAATGAACACTTGTTGGGACCTAAGCTGAATTATGTGCATTTGATATCTTCCATTAAAATGATGAATTAGCTAATATTGCTATTTTCTGGGTATGCTGTTATTC
>JAQFVV010003412.1:0-11245 GCA_028023455.1 Epiperipatus broadwayi | reverse complement strand
ATAAGGAAAAACACATTGATATTGTACCGGTCGAAAAACCTCCACCACCTAAACTGCAAGTCGGATCCAAACTCAGCCGAACCAAACTGAATTCAAAACCCAACTCACCAGCTCAGATCAATGGATGATCTAAATCGACGGCGACAGTAGCTATGCCGCAGTGGAGATCTTGAATCAATGTAGCTGGTGATGATTAGAGACCCCTGAACTGATACTAATAACGGATATAAAAAATTAACGAACTATCATTTTAAATCGAATCATATGTATATGTTTGGGCTGCCAACACAGTCAGCGAGCATTGGGCACATTTAAATAATGATTGAATAAAAAAGTTAAGAAACCAAGTTGTTAATAAAATGTTTAAATAAAAATAATAATATTTGTTAAGTCTGAATTTTCAAATGATAAATTATATTGATTACCTCTATAGTCCTTAAACAGAGTTTATAATTATAATAACAATGGCAGTTCCTATTACTTGCTAACAAGTATTAGTTTATATTGTAGTTTCTATATGTTCTATGCCTCAATAAAAAAATAAAAGGCAGATAAAGGTACTTACAGTGGTGACTAAAATTATTCTAATTTTATATGGAAGAATCTGTAGATTTATCTTCACAATGAACTACAAATCCATTCCAAGAATATGAAGATATTTATTTATGTCAGAATTTTAATCCTTTATTAGAAAATCATCAGATAATTGTAGAATTTATTTGATTTTAACTAAATCACTTTTTATCATGAACTAAATAAGATACAAGAGTTTAGTTTTATTGAAAGTTTAGAGAGGAAATGCAAAGTCGTGATGAATTGGAGGTACAAATGATTGTAAAAGATAATATTTGGTCACTGATTGGTGCAATACAGCAGCTTTGCATTTGATGCAAACCGTATCGCCTTTAAGGATGCGTGGAAGTTTATGGAAATCCAGTTTCAGATACTTATAATCACGAACCTTCGGGGAAACAAAACCATTATTATGGGGTGAAGTGTGTATTAAGTGCTCTATAATTTAAAATAACAGTAACATTACCAAATTTACAAGCCTTATGGAGCTTAAGATTGCCTATACGCCAGCAATCGCCTCAAGATGATGACTTGATATTAAATTGCCAACAATAAAAATCCAATTCTATTATGTGATAATGCTTCTACGGGATTTAATTGATCAAATTAATTAAAAAGTCAAACGAGCTTTCAACTAAAATTATTTGTGCTAGCATGGTTTAAATTATATTAGTTATGCCTCAAACACCATGCCCCTCCTGAATATTAACAGGCAGCAACTACTTAGAATTTATTCATTAATTTCTTTATCATCTCAAAAAAGTATTTTATGATTTTAAAGTATAAACAGATAAGCATTTGCAAGATACTGTTAAAAAGAGCTGGGGACATAGTGGTTAGGAACAAAGCTAATGATTTGTTATTAGCCAATTATAAAAATAGTATGCAAAACATTGAATAAATTCCTTTCTAATTACATTTTTATAAAATGGCATAAATTTAGTTCTAGTTGGCGAAAATTACTATCAGACTTTACATTTTATTACCTGTATAAGGCAAATGGAACAGGGGGGAAATCATCAAGTCGGTATTATTTATTGGCATATAATTAAAAAACAATGACATAAATAAATTATTTCATAAATATATATATATAATGAATAACATGAATCCAAGCCATCGTATGTAGTTGGTGTGTTGAAATTGAAGTGGACTAGAGATTTACAATTACAAGATAATTTAAAACCCCAGTTGTGGCAGTCACTCTTTAGATAGATGATTATACGCAAGAATGAGAAGAGTTCTTAAAGGGACTTTAAAGCAAAGTTCGAACCTGCTGTATAAAGCTTGGTTCATTATGGAATTATATTACCATTTCTTCCTTGGAGCTGATTCATTAGTTTACATGTCCAGGTTGGTGGAACGAGAAAGCAAATTGGTAAATTTGGCTGGGATTGCATTTTGATTGATCTTTCTTTCAAAGATTTTTAGCAGTATGATTGGTCTGGAAAGGATTCAGCAGTGCTGATCGAAGATTTTCAGGAACTTCAGGAACCGTGAGTCAGATTCCTGAAGTTTAGCCCCTCGCGGGGATAGAAACACTATTTAATTTCATAATTTAAAAACTTATGGAGTTTAAATACATTTTTTTCAAATTGGTATACTTTCCTTCCTCTAAAAACCTCTTCTGTACCATTTATACCGTCCTTTCGACGCTATAGGCTGGCGCTTTTTCATTATCAATGTTTTTAGATTTACTGGTTGTTTTTAGATACATTCCTCCTATAAGGCTTTCAAACTCATTAACTTGAATCTACTTTTCAATTAGAAAATAAATTTTAAAATCAGAAAATGATTTCAATTAGTAATCATCTCTTACATTTTAAACATTATTTTCTTTTTCTAATTAATAAAACTTTACCCATTGTTTTTGGAAAGGGACAATCTGAAAGCTTATCGATATAATGTAGCCTCTTTAATCACTAAAAATTTAACAAATTATTTAAAAGTAAAATAAAGGATTCCAACACAAATGAAACTTTATAACTTTAAATAGGTATATAATATATTTAAATATTTACAAAATTATATGTATCGATCCTTTAGGAAGTTTTTATATATATAAATTTTATGAATAATTTTATCATGAATTTATTAATAATACTGATTAATTTAAACCTTAAATTAGTTAGATTTTAACACATTTTATATAATAGAAGTTTTCTTTAAGAAAATCAATATGTGATTGACCGTATAAAGCCCCATTACTAGGGTTTGAAGTGGGCTTATGGCTAGATGTCATAAAGCTAGGATCGAACTCAGATCCGACTGCTTCAATATAACGTTATAGCAATTTAGCTAGAAATAGCACAGCCAAGCGGCTGACACAATAGATCAGAACATTACCAAATAATGTTTATAGAGAAAGTTTTCAAAAAGTTTGTTTTAAACTAGAAGATAACGTAGAAATTTTCTTTATTTTGTTATCTAATCCAGAGTTTGTCTTCACTCAATGATTTATTAGGAATTGCATTGCAAGCAGAAGCAATAAATGACAGAATGTAGTGATATCCATTTTTAGGCCTGTAATTATTTTGACAATAAAAATAATAGTAATATGATCGTATGTATATGCATTAATGATATACATTTACAGCAGCAAATGATGGTTTGAAAAGAAAAAAATTAATATTGATAACTCACTTAGGGGATGGATAGGTTTAGAAGATCCATTTGATGTTTGCAATCCATCCTCTGGAATAAAACCATGACAAAATTAAGTCATGCATCATGAAAATTCTACAAACTAATATTTTTTTTAATACCAGTAAATAGAGAAATGAACTCCTGCATTTCCAAGATAGTTGTAGGTTTAGAAGATCCATTTGATGTTTGCAATCCATCCTCTGGAATAAAACCATGACAAAATTAGTCATGCATCATGAAAATTCTACAAACTAATATTTTTTTTAATACCAGTAAATAGAGAAATGAACTCCTGCATTTCCAAGATAGTTGCCCATTAATATTTTTACATTAATAGAATTACAATAAATTGACTTTAATAATATTAAATACATAGCAAAAATTGATTTTTAAAAGAATAAGACATTTCTATAAAATTATCAATAAATTATTAAATTACAACTTTATAATATTAACTCTATTTAAACAAACAAAAAAAAAGCATAATGTATTTTAAATATTACAATTGCTGCATCAGCTAATAATAATAATAATAAAATACCTTTAACCACACCCACTGATGTTTTTTATTTATATTATATAATTTCATTCAAATAAAAAAAAAATCCAAATATATAGTGTAATGCACACATATATGAAGTACATATTCCTAAGAGTATCATTTCAAAATATATGTTTTACCTATTAAATAAATCAAAAATATAAGATAGTAATTGTTTTGTATAATTGTTTTGTAAATACTTAGAGTGAACAATAATCTTATAAAATTTTCTATTAAGCCATTCAGAACAACCTAAGATCTTGATATATCTTTACAGAAATTTTCATTTTTATTGCATAAAAATGGATGATAAAAAGTTGTAATTGGAAAAGTTTTTTTTATAGCGATTAAAACAGTAATACAAGCTTCCAGCATTAGTTATTTACAATCAGAAGTTTTAATATAATTATTGCTATTTAACCTTTTCTCAAACTGATTATCTGCTATCTGCTTAATACCACAATTTTCTAACTTAGAAACTTGAACAATAATTATTTTGAAATGTTTTCTAAGCCATATCTACATCTATTTCTAATATGATATCCAATATCAAATCTTTCCTTGCAATTTGTTCTTAGTATTATATTGCAATGGTATGAAGCCAATCCATCTACCATCTCCAACATCTAATTTTTAATGAAAATTATTGCCACACGATTTACTTCCAAAAATAATACAGAAAATAAAATATAATTTGTACACAGACACACATTTGAACTGAGTTCGAATATGTGAATTCAAAATACCGTCCTCTTAGGCAGAGAAGAACATACTCGGAGAGTATGTATACCCAAATGATAGCTATAAAGTATATAACTAGCGTTACATTTCCAGGACATAGCTTCTTCTCGGCTGTTGAGTTCAACACCAAGTTCAAAGGACTTTTTTTGTTTGTGTATAAACACGGGCGCCAGCTGCTTATTCTAAAAGAATACTAAAAGAATAGACAATGCGCTTTGAATAGTGGCCACTAACTCAACGCCTAAATCCACGACTAGCTCAGTTGTTTGTAATCACTAATGGATTATACTTAATTAGTGGTTAAATGACTTGATAAAAAGGAATTGGTAAAAGGAGTTGATAAAAGAATTTGATAAAAAAAATTTGATAAAAGGAATTGATAAAAAGAATTGACCGACAAATAAAGTTTAATTTTAAAGATAATTTATTAACTAACATTTATTTACTAAATTTAAACATTTTATAATTCTAATAAAACACACGCATATTTTAAATTAACATTTCTAAATAGTTTAAATATTCCTATAGATTTAATAACAGAACACTCTAATTTAACTAATAAATATTGATATAATGATCACGCACATATAAAATAACATTTAAATGTTGAGGAATAAATTCACCATTTTAGATTTTTCTATTAATCTTTAGTTTTACATTTAAGTAAATTACAACCATGAGTTTAATATTTATTTAGTGAGTCGAGTATGAATAGACTACATAGATCTGCATCTGATACATTTATGTATTCAATGTAGCATGAAAATACGACAACACAAAATACTATACTGTCAGGAATGTACATCTGATCAGTAAATAGAATTAAAGAAGACATTGTCTCTCCACCAACAGGAATGTTACATCTGTTGGCAAGTAGAACAATAAACATAAAACTCCATAGGAATGGACTGCGGTCCTTTGCCGTCTTACAAACCCATCCATAGGCAAACAGAAGGTGTGTGGTGTATATATATAATCCTGCCCGTAGCGGATCTCATACTACATCTACAATTACACAAATATATCCAATCCATTGAACCAATTCAACTACGAAATGAATAACCTAAGATTACCCTCCCTTAATATAACTTTACAAAACTATACAGCCATTCACGCCCGACTTAAATTCAACATTTAAATGTTATTTTATATGTGCGTAAATAAATATTTTTATGTGTTAATTTCTGGCAGTGGCTTTTACTCTTTTATATTTAAGATATAAAATTTATATTTTATTATCTCTGCTACTCCACTGAGCTAGTGACTTGGGCTAATGATCTGAATATTTAAATAAAGTGGAATCTTAACAGCGCGTATCTGCCTACTCTATAAATTTTTCTAGGTTTAAATGCCTAGATGGCGCCTTGTAGAGCAGATATCGTAGTTTGCGGTTAGATTCGATCTTCACTTTCATTTCGATCATTATAACTGGCTACCCAACTTGGGCCGATCTTTAATAAACACGAGTGCCCTGAGAATTTTAAAAGTGAATCATGCCCGTAGTATTTTTTCTGAAATTAGTATAAATATATTTGTTGTATTAACGTAAGGTTATACTTGGAATTTTGTCTTAAAGGTACTGCCAGTAAGAAAAATTGCGCATATGTAAATATAAATGCGAGGAATAAAACGTAATAATAAATATAAATCATAATTTTTTTTTTAAAAAAGTCTTGTTAAATTAAAATCTAATCGTTCAACTTGCCTAAGTAATAGTTAAAGGTAGGAGAAATGAAACTTGGAAGGGAGGGGGCAGAAATTTAGCTGGTAATAGGGAATCAACAGTCAACTTTTTTTTTTTTAATCATTATATTTTCCACAAGAGTTAAAAATACACAATAATGCTCCAATTTAAAATATTTATTTAAACATAATAATAATAATTAATTCTTTAAATATCAAAGTGCTTTCCATTATTTCAAAGCACTAAACATCACATGATCACTATTTCTTATACTAGCACATTACTGTTATTAAAACAGCCAAAACTCTGGGTTCAGACCCATATGACTATATAAGCTATTGAGCTTAGATTGAAAATATTATTGTGTTTTCAATTTCATTCTCATATTTTTGTAGTTAAGCAGAGATAAAAGGTGGCTGCTGGAGGGTTGCATTAGATCCTAAGATCTAGGTGAAGTACTCTCAGATCCAAAGCTCCTCACTGACAAAGGCCACAAGCCAGAAACTAGTCTGGGGATATTGGATGAGTAGGCACTAGATAGGGATTTTATGCTTAAGCCTTCTGGCATCCATTGATTACTCTGGTTGGTACTGAGTGGCACTACTGTATGGAGAGTTATGCCTGTTTTATTTCAAAGCACATTAATAAAAAATAAAAAAAAGTTCCTCCTTTAATACCTTAAAATAGTAAAAATGCAGTATCATATTTTCAGTGATAAAAAAAAAAGACTTTGTTATATACGCATATATACCATCATTTTCAATCATCAATTCACTGCAGGATGATTTCTCCAATTAATCAAGTTTCTCTGACATCTCATCTACATATCACACTAGCAAACTTCTTTATTTCATTATTTCACATATGCATTCAATTTAAATTTTCTACTGTCCATCTATTACCTTCCCTTCTAGCAATATGTCTAGTCCAGCTTCATATCAGGTTCTTAATTCTTAATGATGTCTCAATGAAACCTGCCTGTTCTCTCAACTATATATTTCTTTTTAAATTTCATCTTGTTACTCCCAATTAATATCTTTCCATACTTCATTAAGTAGTCTGAAGTCTCAAATCTCAGATCTATATACTGGTATAACAAATTTAATAAAAAAAACTTTCCTTTTCAAACACATAACATATTTTCTTTTAATATTAGATTAATTCTATCAAAAGTATTTCATCCACAGTTAATTTTATGAATATTTCTATCTTTATTCATAATCGAACTAAGGTACTTGCGATTGTTAACTTCTTTTAATTCATGATTATCAATCTTTTCCTTCCGAGAAAATCCATTGAATATTACTTTAGTCATTTTAGTATTCTACTTTCTTGCTTTAATCTAATAAAAGTTTTTCTACATTGTCTGAAGCTATGAAGCATTATTTGCAAAAACATCACATCATTTGCAAAATCTATGACTATAATAAGATCTATGTGTTTTTATTCACTTAATTTCCCATTTCAATTTTAAAATACATCTTGTAAAACTATTATAAAAAACTTTGGATATGAAATAAATGAAATTACAATGCCTTACATCATTATCAATGTTAGACTTTCTATTGTGTAATCTAATCAATGTCTTATCATTTTTATAAATATTCTTCAGAATATGATAATTCCCTGGATTTATATCATCACAGTCCAAAGCTTTAATTATTGTGGAAATGCTTACAATCAAATGCCTTTTCATAATCAACAAATCCAAAGTATGATGATAACTCAAATTCATTGGTCTTTTCTATAATTTCTCTCAATGCTTGGATGTGATCCAGTAAGCTAAAAACATTTTTAAAACATGCTTGTTCTTTTGATTAGTTTAAGTATAAAGTTCATTATACTCAAGTTAAAATTATCTTAATAATCTGATATCTGTAATTTCTAATGTCTTTTTTTGATACTTACTTATGTAGACTTGTAATGTTTAGGAGAGATGGTACACATTTTCACATTTGTGATTTTTGTCTAACCTTGAAATCCCATCAAATAAACCATGCAATCTCATCAATCTTGCATCCAATGTACATATTATATTTACATTTTCATTTGTTGTTCAGATTTCATCTGGATAAGTTCTCCTCAAAGTGTTTTTTATTTCAGTGCTAATTTACTTTTTCAATTTTCTGATTAATAATTACAATTTTTTTTTAAATAATACAAATGATAAACCTTTGGAGTTTACTAGAGAGATCAATGCAGTCAAATATCTCCACACTTGGATAAGCAATAGCATTGTAACGTTCGAGGATATAATAATAAAATGAGCCTTCATAAGAATGTAGTTGAAGAGTTCAGAATTCCATTTCTGATGGTGATCCAACACTTTACAGCTTGGTTCTCAAATTAATATCCATAAGAATGGAGAAAACAGAGCTTAGTTAACAGAAAAATGTAAAAATTGGAGAGGCCGCTAACAAAATTGTTGAAATTGTTGAGAGCCTTTTGCACAAAAAGACAAAAAAACTAAGCCAGATAAATTCTTTTGGAACAGTGGATATTTGATGGCTTGTACAGGAAAACTGACAATTGTCTCATCGCGAGAATTCATGATAGAATAGCAACAATTCTGATGGGAAGCCATCAAACAAAATGCGGAAGAGATATTTTAACAATTTATTTGGACTGCTGCCTATTACTGATCATTTTCATGTGAATCATGGTTAGACAATGTCTCCATTTTGAAAAAAAATTTTTTTTATTTTAAAGCTTCCATTTTGGAACAAATTTTTTATCCACTTTAAAATAAAGTAAAAGACACAAATTAATTGTTTATTGTGACAATTTCCTGTTATATATTTTTTTATTATGTTTGAAGTATATTATTTTTTCATTTTTTTTTTTAAGCCCCCATTTTTGTATCATCCCCTTTAGTGATTGTTTTGTCCTAATTTAAAAGTAACACTGAGGGAATTGCATAATGTAGTATCATTTAATATTGCGCTTTTGTGTAAAATTAATATTTTTGTATTGTTAAAAATGTACTTTTTTCAGATTTAGTCTGGTGCAATTACTGGCATGTATTAGAACAGCTGCCCTTTCACATACATATTCAGATTGCTAATAACTTCGTAAATCTTGCAAAAATATCATGTACACGTAGTTTTGTTTTTTGATGAATTTATCATTTTTAAATTTGTACAACACAAGTTCCAATGCACACATTATTTGGTGGATCACAAAATTAGAGACGTCAAGTAGTTGATACGAATGTGAAAAGGTATAGCAGAACTAATATATATCCTCTTCTTTTTTTTTTTCATATAAATATCACAATTCCAGTTTTCCAATTATCTAGTATATTTTTGTCATTTAGAAATTTAGACTACAGTTTTGACAATATCTTATTTTTTTATTTACTTTTTTTAAGATACTAATAATAATTTTATCATTTTCCAGAGTTTTTCCTTCTTCATAAATTTAATTACTTGTCTCACTTCGTTTAAAAAATGCTTGGAAATTCAGAAAATGTGGTAATTATAAAAATTACTTTTTTTTTGTTAATCATTACTATGTAATTCTTTATGAAACTCTTCAAAATATTGTCCCTCTTTCTGTTAATACAGTGGAGTCTAAAACTATAATGCATCTATCTACGTGACCAATTATATGC
This sequence comes from Epiperipatus broadwayi, assembly GCA_028023455.1. Lineage (NCBI taxonomy): Eukaryota > Metazoa > Onychophora > Udeonychophora > Euonychophora > Peripatidae > Epiperipatus > Epiperipatus broadwayi. Next base: position 1,447 of record JAQFVV010003412.1, on the reverse strand, counting down.
TATCCAAAGAAAAATATAAACAAGCAAACAAAAATGTAATAAAAAATAAATAAAAAAATTCACAAATTTTACAATATTCAAGTAGCTATTTTTTTTTTCTCTCTGAGCATCATAAGCTATCACATTAAAAAAATGAGAACTTTCTAAATAAAGTTTACAATATACCAGTAGCCGTTTTTCATTTCAGAGCAGCATACATGATTATATACATTGATAAAAAAATTTCAGTTTATGATGAAAGCACATATATTTTATTCTTCCTTTAATATCCTTTCCGAATTTGAGGTGCAGTATTTCACTTAAAATATTTTCTAAATGTAATACAAAAGTTTTATATCAAACTAATTGGAGATCCTAATTTCTTGATAACAAGACTATTATTATGTTTCTATAAGGAAAAAGTTATTTAAATATATATATATATCACCTAGAGTATATTCAATAGCGAAGAAAGTCAGATGCTCTACTATTTATTTTATTTTAAAAATAAAAAAACTGTAATTAGTTTTCTTTTCTTATTCCTTCAATGGATGCATGAGCAAATATGTACTCCTGTTGCCTCAATATATTATTAATAAGTATATTATTATTTTTTACAATTTCGTTTATACTATAATCCTTATACCTGCATATTATATAAATAAAAGTTATATATATGTGAGTATTGAAAAGTAATGTACATTTGCAGTTCAATAAGCAATATGTATTCTATTCTAATCAATGTTCATCAACAAAACATGAGTTATTATACACTAACATACATTTAAATAAACTATAAATTATTGTTATACTGTAGATAATATATAAGAATATATTCTACCAGAGTATGTAGACAATTGTCAACTATTACAGTAATAAATCTTAACAATATTTGTTATTTTGCTAAGCCAAGCTTTCCATAGACTACAATGAACATTAGTATTTACATTATCATATCTGCATATATATAAACATAATCCAAACTAGTTGCTGATTACTATAGAAATTAGCACATTTACATGTGTATAATTGTAAACTGATTCAGCGGTTAGCTATGTCATTAGATTAAATGACCAGTTTTGTTAAGAGAAATGCCATTGGCTCTTATATTTAGGGAGCTTTTAGAATTAATTATGAGCAAACTTCTTTTATTTTACATTTCTTATGAATATTTTCTAAATAAATAATTTTAGTGATGGCAGGTTTATAAGAATGACCAGATATTTTCTCATGGTCTACAAAACTTTGCAAATTTGAAGCTGACTGAAAAATAATTTAGAAAATTAATCAGTTATTCCAGAATCATGTCTAATGAACAAATAAGAAAATTTAATGCTAGCTATAAATTTGTTAAAAACTATGGAATGATATGCCTTACATCCTTAATATACATACAAAAATAATAATATTTATGTACAAAGACTTTAATATTGATTTTTATATACCCCCTTATTGCTAAATAGATTTA
>JAQFVV010003411.1:0-11250 GCA_028023455.1 Epiperipatus broadwayi | reverse complement strand
ATATTGTAACCGGACCGCCATACAACCGTTTTATTACCTCAGTCGTAACAATTTTCTGATGAGCATGCTGTAGGAAGGAACTATCAATTGACATTCCTAATGCAGATGTTAATGGCACCTACAACAATATTTCCTGCTCATCAGAGGATGTAGTACAATAGAGACTGGGAACATCTAAACATTTATATGTTTGGTTTTCCAAACAGCGCCATTAGAGTTCTGTCTTACTACAACCTGACTGGCCTTGGTCTAGCTATGTCTGACGTAGCTCAGAGAACATGAGATTCTCATGAACCAGTGCTATAATTGGTGAGTGATGTGATAGATAAACAAAATAGAATTGGATAACTGGACAACCAATTTAATTTTTAGTAACAAAAAATTTATTAGATAACAATTAAAGAATAAACTTGTAAACATTCTGGTCTAGTAATAATTCATTCCGAATTTAATTAACAATTCATTTTGAATTCACTTGAGAGAAGATAATTATGAAAATCCTAATTCAATGACAGTTCATTAATTTTTTTTATGAGAAGAAGCTTGTGATTACTCTGATTTAATAATTATTCATTCCGAATTCAGTTAACAATTCATTTTGAATTCACTGGAGAGAAGATAATTATGAATATACTAATTCAATAATAGTTTATTAATTTTTTTTATGAGAAGAAGCTTGTGATTACTCTGATTTAATAATTATTCATTCCAAATTCAGTTAACAGTTCATTTTGAATTCACTTGAGAGAAGATAATTATGAAAATCCTAATTCAATGACAGTTCATTAATTTTTTTTATGAGAAGAAGCTTGTGATTACTCTGATTTAATAATTATTCATTCCGAATTCAGTTAACAGTTCATTTTGAATTCACTGGAGAGAAGATAATTATGAATATACTAATTCAATGATAGTTCATTAATTTTTTTTATGAGAAGAAATTTGGTAGTAATTAAACATTTATGATTTATATAACATTTCGTTATCTTAACGTTTGATAATTAAAACATTCATACTCTAGCCAAGTATGGAAGTATATTTTTACACATAATCTTTGTGACATTATAGTAAATTTAGAGGCAGATAAGTATTTATGATTTATAGAGTATCTTGTCATTTGATAATTGAGGCATTTATATTTTAGCCAAATGTAGAAGCATATCCTCACACATAAACTTTATTACATTACAATGAGTTTAAAAGCAGTTAAATATTTATGATTTATAGAGTATTTGTCATTTGATAACTGAGGCATTTATATTTTAGCCAAATGTAGAAGCATATTTTTACACATAATCTTTATCACATTACAAGAAACCCAGAAATATCCAAATATTTGTGATTTATACAGTATTTCATCATTTTTGAATTATTACTGATTGGTAGACATTTGAACTCAACAAATTTTTGTTTATGGAGCATTTCATTTAGAAGCAGTCAAGCATTTATAGTTTATACAATAATTCATTTAAGGTAAGAACCTTATAAGCAGTCAAGCATTTATAGCTTATACAATAATTTATTTAAGGTAAGAACCTTATAAGCAGTCAAGCATTTATAACTTATACAATAATTTATTTAAGGTAAGAACCTTATAAGCAGTCAAGCATTTATAGCTTATACAATAATTCATTTTGTAATATTTGAGACTTATGTTTTAATATTTTATAAAAGTTACCTTCCAGTTTTACGGTCCATTTTATTCAAACGAAGGCAGGCTATTTCATTAATAGAAAGTCATGGTGTAGCGTGGAGAGATTGAAGCACTTAATTTATTCCAGTTTCATGATAATTTCTCTAGTAAAACTTTTTATTTTGATTTTCACGTCTTGTTAAAGCCCTCTGTGTAAAACGATAGAGAGAAAAAAATTTCTTCTTTCTTCAACGACGTGTCTAATTTGAATACTGCCTCAGTTTAACTCAAGTATCCTTTTTTTTTTCTTTTTAATGATTGGATAATTAATTTCTTTCTTTTTTTATTGAGACAGATAAAAAAAAAAATAAAACAAGACGATATAACATTTTATTTAAATCCATCAATATTAAAAATCAAAAATATGATTTTATTTTCCATTTTTAACGAATCACAACTTTATTGCGTTTCCAATTAGACTGAATCACGCTAGACATTTTGAATGGGGGGGGTGTTCTTATGGATATTTATATGAGGAACAGTATTCCTGTCTCATTACCCCTCACCAAGTTTTGGGATGAAATCGCCTGGAAGTACGATTTCATTCCACATACTATACACATTATTTCTCAGTACTGCCTGGTTTTAGATATGCTGATGAATGGGTAAGATGAGCTGGAAAAGTGAATACATGAACTATAGCCTCCAATGTTGGGACAAATAGATGGCCAAGCACAAACTACCGGCACACACCGCCTCATGACGTCGCGAGAAAATATCTCATTTTTAAGCACTACCTCTCTTGTACCTAGAAGCATCATCCAATCAAGAGTAGGAGCCAGAGAAAAAAAATCAATTTGGCACTCAGCCAACCCTGCTCAGCTCCAGTGAGTCTTAGGGGCTATCATTTGGCCTATCCATGAGACCAAGGTCTATCCATGAGACCTATATATATGCACTGCTGGACTACTCTTGAAGCACAACATCCAGGTCGGGATAGTGCCGAGCATATACTTCGGAGCATCATAACACAATGCATCCAAGCAGCTCTGCTCAATCATCCACCATCTCAACATGAAAAATACAAGTTCATGCATCACTACATCACACTCACAAACTTTCTCCATCAGCTATCTCTACTTTATTCTGAATCATAACTGCAACCCGGTTTGGGGAACTGAGGGTCATGGTCAGTTCTCCTATAGTCCTCTTTTATATTATGAGGTGACATACTTCTGGATTGTCTCTTTGTTGAAAATTTATCATGTTCAACATTACTGTGGTGTCTTGCTTCTTCATTTCTGTATTTTCTTTGGAGATCCTTGTTACTGTTTGATCTTCTAATTATACGTGTCCGATATGGACCATGAACACCATCTGTAAATTTTCTCCTGTTCCTCTTCCATGGTGGTATTTCATTTTTACCATCTGTGAATTTTCTCCTGTTCCTCTTCCATGGTGGTATTTCATTTTTACATAAAAGTTCCTTTTTAAGTGGTTCTTCTGCCACAATAATTATTTTTTTAGTATTTATAAAAGTTTCTTGTTGCTTAATTTCTTTCACACTTATAAATCCTGAGTTTTCAGATTCCTTTTTAGTGTCTTTTCCTGCGTAAGCAACTATATTTTTAATAACAGTCTTTATATTTTTTTTTTCTGTACTCAATTTTTGATTTGAGTTTATTAAGTTTTTGTTTATAATTTTTACATATGGCTGAGGACTAACACACTTTTCTTTCCATTTTATGATCCCTTTCTCTATCTCTGTTACTATTTCATAGCATATATCAGACAATTTTTCTGAAACATTTTCTTCTATATTGGACAGTCCCTTTGTTATATTTTGATTATGTTCATTTTTCCGTTTTTCATCTTCTTGAAGATCAGAAGATTTTAATTTTGCTTTATTAGATTCATTTTCATCCATTTGAAACTCTTTTACTGTATTTAATACAATTTCATTCTCAGCTTCTGTATATACTGTTTCTTTATCTTCAATTTTAGAGGTATATTCCATAATCAGAAGTTTTCCTGAAGGTAGACTGACAATTTCAAGATGACTCTTTGTAATTTCAATTTCTTCCTTTTTAACAAGCTCAAATTTTACTTCATCAGTATTAGGGTATTCAATTTGTGATTCCTTTAAAATATCTTTGCTTGGAGATTCCAAAGTTTCCTCCTCATCCAATTTTTTAGGTTGAATTATTTCCTTTATCAACTGGTCTAACTTTTATTTCTTTATCCTTCCTGAACAATTTACATCACTATATCATACGCACTGTTCATATCACAGAATCGTGATCTGCTTATGCTTATGAGTAGGCTAGCTAGATCGGACTTCATAGTAAGGTGGCAATGTAATAAGTGCCTATGGTTAGGCTAGCTGAATAAAGCCTCACAGTTGAAAGACAAATGTAACTGGAGAACTAAAAAGTTTATCCAGGTAAAGCCCCACGTTGGGCGCCAAATGTAACCGGACCGCCATACAACCGTTTTATTACCTCAGTCGTAACAATTTTCTGATGAGCATGCTGTAGGAAGGAACTATCAATTGACATTCCTAATGCAGATGTTAATGGCACCTACAACAATATTTCCTGCTCATCAGAGGATGTAGTACAATAGAGACTGGGAACATCTAAACATTTATATGTTTGGTTTTCCAAACAGCGCCATTAGAGTTCTGTCTTACTACAACCTGACTGGCCTTGGTCTAGCTATGTCTGACGTAGCTCAGAGAACATGAGATTCTCATGAACCAGTGCTATAATTGGTGAGTGATGTGATAGATAAACAAAATAGAATTGGATAACTGGACAACCAATTTAATTTTTAGTAACAAAAAATTTATTAGATAACAATTAAAGAATAAACTTGTAAACATTCTGGTCTAGTAATAATTCATTCCGAATTTAATTAACAATTCATTTTGAATTCACTTGAGAGAAGATAATTATGAAAATCCTAATTCAATGACAGTTCATTAATTTTTTTTATGAGAAGAAGCTTGTGATTACTCTGATTTAATAATTATTCATTCCGAATTCAGTTAACAATTCATTTTGAATTCACTGGAGAGAAGATAATTATGAATATACTAATTCAATAATAGTTTATTAATTTTTTTTATGAGAAGAAGCTTGTGATTGCTCTGATTTAATGATTATTCATTCCAAATTCAGTTAACAGTTCATTTTGAATTCACTTGATAGAAGATAATTATGAAAATCCTAATTCAATGACAGTTCATTAATTTTTTTTATGAGAAGAAGCTTGTGATTACTCTGATTTAATAATTATTCATTCCGAATTCAGTTAACAGTTCATTTTGAATTCACTGGAGAGAAGAAAATTATGAATATCCTAATTCAATGACTGTTCATTAATTTTTTTTATGAGAAGAAATTTGGTAGTAATTAAACATTTATGATTTATATAACATTTCGTTATCTTAACGTTTGATAATTAAAACATTCATACTCTAGCCAAGTATGGAAGTATATTTTTACACATAATCTTTGTGACATTATAGTAAATTTAGAGGCAGATAAGTATTTATGATTTATAGAGTATCTTGTCATTTGATAATTGAGGCATTTATATTTTAGCCAAATGTAGAAGCATATCCTCACACATAAACTTTATTACATTACAATGAGTTTAAAAGCAGTTAAATATTTATGATTTATAGAGTATTTGTCATTTGATAACTGAGGCATTTATATTTTAGCCAAATGTAGAAGCATATTTTTACACATAATCTTTATCATATTACAAGAAACCCAGAAATATCCAAATATTTGTGATTTATACAGTATTTCATCATTTTTGAATTATTACTGATTGGTAGACATTTGAACTCAACAAATTTTTGTTTATGGAGCATTTCATTTAGAAGCAGTCAAGCATTTATAGTTTATACAATAATTCATTTAAGGTAAGAACCTTATAAGCAGTCAAGCATTTATAACTTATACAATAATTTATTTAAGGTAAGAACCTTATAAGCAGTCAAGCATTTATAACTTATACAATAATTTATTTAAGGTAAGAACCTTATAAGCAGTCAAGCATTTATAGCTTATACAATAATTCATTTTGTAATATTTGAGACTTATGTTTTAATATTTTATAAAAGTTACCTTCCAGTTTTACGGTCCATTTTATTCAAACGAAGGCAGGCTATTTCATTAATAGAAAGTCATGGTGTAGTGTGGAGAGATTGAAGCACTTAATTTATTCCAGTTTCATGATAATTTCTCTAGTAAAACTTTTTATTTTGATTTTCACGTCTTGTTAAAGCCCTCTGTGTAAAACGATAGAGGGAAAAAAATTTCTTCTTTCTTCAACGACGTGTCTAATTTGAATACTGCCTCAGTTTAACTCAAGTATCCTTTTTTATTTCTTTTTAATGATTGGATAATTAATTTTTCTTTTTTTATTGAGACAGATAAAAAAAAAAATAAAACAAGACGATATAACATTTTATTTAAATCCATCAATATTAAAAATCAAAAATATGATTTTATTTTCCATTTTTAACGAATCACAACTTTATTGCGTTTCCAATTAGACTGAATCACGCTAGACATTTTGAATGGGGGGGGTGGTGTTTTTATGGATATTTATATGAGGAACAGTATTCCTGTCTCAATATATATATATATTAAATAATTACATTTTGCATTACAAGTGTCAAACTAACTAAACCCATATCTTTGATGCCATTCACTTCAGATAAATACAGTAACGATTATTACTAATCATTTACTAAACTAGAGGTTGTCTCTAGCATAGATATAAATTTCAAAATCCAAAGATTATTTTTAATTAAGCATACACACATAGAATTATGCCCATTTCTTTTCTCACATGAAATATCTTTATAAAAGAATACATGGTAGTATAGAAGTTAAACCACTAAACATCGCATGATCATTATTTCTTATTCTTGCTCATAACTTATTAAAACAGGCAAAACTCTCCATACAGTAGTGCCATTCAGTGCAAGCCAGAATAATCAATGGATGCCAGAAGGCTTAGGCATAAAATGCCTATCTAGTGCCTACTCATCCAATATCCCCAGACTAGTTTTTAGCTTGTGGCTTTCATCAGTGAGGAGCTTTGAATCTGATAGCACTGCATCTAGATCTTAGGATCTAATGCAATCCTCCAGCAGCCATCTTTTACCTCTACAAAACTATGAGAACAAAATTGAAAACACTTTTTTTTTTCAATCCAAGCTCATTAGCTTATATAGTCAAATAGGTCTGAACTCAGTTCAGTACCCATACATTTTGGTGTCTTTGGTTCTTTAGTGGTTTAATACCAATCCTACCTAAAAGGATAGTGGTGGCTATGGTTATTAAAGAACCAAAGATACCAAAATGTATGGGTACTGAACTGAGTTCAGACCTATATAACTACAAAAGCTAATGAGCTTGGATTGAAAATATTATTGTGTTTTATTCCCAGAGTTTTGTAGTTAAGTAGAGATAAAAGGTAGCTGCTGGAGGGTTGCATTAGATCCTAAGATCTAGGTGCAATGCTCTCAGATCCAAGGCTCCTCACTGATGAAAGCCATAAGCTAGAAACTAGTCTGGGGATATTGGATGAGTAGGCACTAGATAGGAATTTTATGCACAAGACTTCTGGCATCCATTGATTACTCTGGCTTGCACTGAGTGGCACTACTGTGTGGAGAATTTTGCCTGTTTTAAGTATAGAAGTTGTTTAGTATATTTATAAAGATATTACATGTGAAAAAGAGAAATGTGAATAACTCTGTGTGTATTTAATTTTTAAAAATCAGATATATTAATCTTTAATTGAGTTTTGAAGTTTATATCTGAGCTAGAGACAATCTCTAGTTTATAAATAACTTCACAAACTTCTAACTTCTTTTCAAAAACTTTATTTCCATATATTAACTATATGAACATATATATAATCACATATTATGCATTTCCAACATTTCAACTGGTTTTTTTTCCATTAGTCATTTTCAAGGACATATAACAAAAAAATACATATCTCTACATATCATATATTAAACATCAACACATCAAATCCACAATAATAAAACATATTAACTATACATTATTATGTTTTACTTACATCTTTCTCCCTTTATTATAAAACTTCCTTTTTTACATATTAAGTATAAATTTTCAAAAAAAATATTAGAAACCATCTAAAACACCAATAAACAAAATACTATTTAAATCCATTTAATCCACCCCTAATTACAAATTTATTCCTCCTTTAACTATTTTATCTAACTTCCATATCAATTATCTACAATTCCTATCTATACTTTTAAATCTATTTAAAAACTAATGTAAATTATTTTTCTATCCTTTAACAATTTACTTAAATACTATTTAAACATTCCATATTTATTTGGTAGTGATTTTTAAAAAATGTTTTTTAATACATATATTTCCATTAACATATATTTTCTGTAATTGTAACTTATATATACATGATTATTTGTTAAATCATGCCATGTATAAGTAAATGTACTATACAGATGAGGATGATATAAAATTAAATAAGTACATTATGCTATAACACTATATACATGTTCTAAAATCTATTTTCCTTCTCACATTTATTTTTAAATGACACTCACTAAATTTCTTTTATTCAATACTTGACAGGTGTGTTGTTTCTTGTATTTAGCAAATTTTAAAATGCTGTGCCTTTCATGAGTTTTTCATATATATATATACATACCAGTTTCACTTTTTAGTTTATTTTAAGATTTATCAATTAATAAAATCCTTAAACAATGAAAGTTTTCAGACTATGATTTTATATAAGTTATTACATTAACATTATATGTTCCAAAGCACAACTTTATTGGGTTCAAAAGATTAAAAAGTTACACTGAGCTATGAAAAAATTGTCTAAACCATGCAACAACAAAAAAATATATTAGACAAGTAACTGAGTTATTCTTTAGGACAAAATCATCGTATATGTCATATATCTTGAAGATCTAAAAATCTATTTAACTACCAATCTGACCATTATTCTCTTCTGCAGACTTGTTTGTCCGTTTTTTAAGACATACATTATTATCTGATCCTCCGTTCAATAGTTTTGTTCACTTATTTTATCTCTATATGTGCTTGCTTTGAACTGTTGGTAATAAAATTGTATTTAATGATGCTATAAGTTTTACATCTATCATTTTGGACATGTGTATCAGTGATTTGCTCTTGGTTTTTAAATGTGACCATCTAGCTACAAATATATCTGGTTGAAAAGGGTGTTGTTTCTTTTTCTGAATAAATCAAGCTTTGTTGGGTATCTTGTTGGATGACAGCAAGAGTTACTAGTAAGAGTAAAAGAGCATCTGGTGGACCAGAAGGCATACAGGCTTTATGTTGCAGCATAAATAGCAAGAATGTTGCCTCTTTTATATGTGTGTATGACATCATCAATTGAAACATGAACTTGTGTATGTGTTGTGATCATCAAGTGATGTATCTCTGGCAGTGCGGTACAGGAATGAAGGAAATGATCTTGTGTCTCTGTGGCAGAGTTCACTGAAGTGGTCCAATATTAGTATAGAATCTCAAAATCTAAGGAAATTTATAGTGGGCAGAGCATTCAAAAAATCAAAATATTTTGGTTCCAGTGACCATCTTCTAAACTGATACAGTAGTTGCTATTGTCTATCCCAAGAGTTGATGAATATGGATTAGGTGTTTGGTCTGGGTATAGGATATTATAAATGTAAATACAATTTATCCAAACTTCAAACACTTTTTAGCAAACAAAGAAAAGTGTGATTTTGGTAATATTATAGATGTGCCAGTATGTGTACTTGTTGTTACTATTGAGTGATATTTAGTTAAATATGGGTTTGAATACTTCAATCATTTTGGATAAGATAGAGGTGGCCAGTTCATGGATGTTATTTTAATCACTCTAGTTCTTGAAACCTTTTTATGGTGGTTGATAAAAGATTTATTGATTTCTGCATGTGAAAAACATTGATTGAGTGGAATCTGAGTCCATTGCAAATTGGTAGTCTGCCCAGGTTTTTAAAAAGATGACGATTGTCTTTCTCTTCCATATTAATTTGTTAAAGACTGATGAAATTGCAGATTTAAAGTTCTTAGCAAATGTGTGGTAGGTAATTTTTGTGGTTACTAGTTGATTATATAATGCAACTTTAATGTAAATTGAGAGGTATTTTTGAATTTTTGTCTCATTCCATTGAGTTCAAGATAGAAAGAAAAACCAAGAAATGCAGATAGTTTACCGTTGTAAATATCCATATAGTATTTTCCTGTGTATAGTGTAACATTTTTCATGTTTTGATTGGCCTTATAATTGTATTTAGATACAAAGATAGGATGGCCATTCTTATCTTTTAAAAGTTTATCATGTGTTTGAGTTTAAGAATGTCCTGCATACTTATTATAACATTGGTGAGTTGGTAACATGATTAAATAATGCATGTCGAAGTCCAGTTACCTTCTGATTAAGAATTATTAATGAAAACTGCACTTGTAAATTATATCGTTATTAAAAAAGATTTAATAAATTTATTAATTGTAATTACAAAATATTAAATAAAACAAATATAACTCAGATTTTGTGGTACTTTATAAAAACTTTAATGCTAATTATTCAAATGTATTATCCATTGAAGAAAACACCATCAACTTACTTAAGTAAACAATGATAAGTTGTTAAATTTCAAAAATTATAATACTTGATAAGAAATTTTATTTGGAATGACAGCAAATGGCTTAAATGAAGACAAAGCAAAAAAACATAAAAATAATATGTTTGAAAACGTAAAAATAATATTTATTTAAAAAATGGACCTGAAAACAATATAAATGATGAAAAAATGATTGAAAAACAATTACGTTCAATAAGTGTGTAACTTTACTCCAGAATGTTTTCATTGATGATTCATTGAAATATATGCTTTTCAATCATTGTTTGTTTGTTAAATATATAATACAGAATTATTTTCATGTTTTTAAACATACAATGGAGTCTCAAACTATGCTGTATCTAACAATGCAATTTCAGTTATACGTTATCCAAAGTAAAATGTAAATAAACAAACCAAAATCTAAACAAAAAAAAAACATTAAAATTCACAAATTTTAATATTTGGAAGCCATTTTTCCTTTTCTAAGCGAACGAGCACAAATTACATATATTGATAAAATATCTTCAATTTATGCTGAAAGTATGTATATTTTAATCTTCCTTCATTATTCTTTCTGAATTTGATGCACAGTATTTTACTTAATTAAATATTTTCTAAAAGTAAAAAGTTTTACAAGATTTCAGAATATTCATTAAACATTAACATAATTGAGGAGATAGTAATCGAGTCTATTTTATAAGTGAGAAAATGTTACTGGGAAGAAAAAAAAAGAATATTGCCCAAAGCGTATTTTGCTATTTATTTTATTTTAAAGATGTAATTTTTTTTCTTATTGCATCAATAGGTGCACGAGAGAAAAATAAATCTTCAAAATAAAATAAGTATCCCCTCCATTTATTATTTTTTAATTTTGTTTATACTTTAATTTTGAATTATATATACATATAAATAACATTTGCATTATATATGT
>JAQFVV010003410.1:0-11255 GCA_028023455.1 Epiperipatus broadwayi | reverse complement strand
GAATTCCAAAATGCAGAAGATTTGGATAAAGAAGTTATGTCAGTATACTTGTACAAAAGATGGGATGATTGTGTTAGGAGGATTGTTGAGTGTTATAATGGGAAGGAGTGGGATAGAAGAATAGATGCACTAATAAAGAATATGAAGTTGGAGAGATGGAGAACTAGTATGGAGAGTAAAACGAGTTTAAATATATATAGAAGTAAACGGAACATTGGGTGTGAGTTAATTTATGATAATAGTAAGGAAAGTAGTTTATTTTTTAAGGCTCGAATGGGATCTTTAGAAACAAGGTAATACACATGTAAATGGAAAAATATGGGTTATTTAGTCTGCAAGTTGTGTAAGGAAGGAATTTGTTACTTCAATGTAAATGTTTGGAAACAGAAAGGGTACAAATAATGAAGTTATGGAAGGTTAAATATGAACAAAGTGATTATACAGAAAGTGAGTTATTGGTTTTTATGCTAGGTTTGGGGAAAAATAAAGGGGATTTAGATTTGAAGGTCATGGAGTTGACAAAGTTTATGTTGTGGAAATGGGATGGAGCAGATTATGGGAAAATTTAGGGTGGACAATGGAAAAGGAAGGTAAAGTGGCTAACAGGTTTCTTTGGGAATAGCTGCTGAGAGATTCCTGACTCCATTTAAGGAGAAGTCACAGTACAACACATCACATCACACACATCAAGTCATCATTACACGAGACAGCAATGGCGTTTGATTTGCACTGAAAACCGTTCCATTAGATTACTTTAATCACAAACCTGGTAATAAGTGGTCTAAAAGAATGAAAGATGCATATTCATTATGTGGGGGTAATCCACCTACTGTAGTTAACATCCCCCCTCTCATTACATATGTTGTTTAAATTGTTAATCAATTGGTGTTTAATTCTAATTAATTTTTGACCGCGAGTTTGGGCTAACCATTATTAAAGCCCACTAATAAATGAGTAGGACATTTTAGCTTAGAAAATGCATGCACAAAGATATTGAAAAATGAAAATAAAATTACACTCTTAACAATTATACTGTGTTTTAAATGTGACTAAGAAAATATGGTTTATTGCAGGAGTTTATAAAAAAAAAGGTCCAGCATTGAAAGTGATGGAACTGGGTCAGGAGTCATGGACCACGAGTTTCGGAGTCTGCCAATCTACCATTCCCACCATATCACAAAGCACAATAATAACTATATAATTTATTGCTTCAAGAATTAGTAAGAAGTTTGAGTATCAGAAATGGTGAAGCAGAGCTGTGAACTATCAATTTTGACCTTTAGGGTGCCATTCAATCACTGCTCCAAACCTTTCAGAGCAATAATAATCCAATGATTTATAGTTCAGAAGTTCATAAGAACCACTAAACATCACATGATCACCATCTCTATACTTGCACATCCAAGGTTCCTCACTGCTGAAGGCCACAAGCCAGAAACTACTCTGGGGATATTGGATGAGTAGGCACTAGATAGGGATTTTATGCACAGGCCTTCTGGCATTCATTGATTACTCTATTTAGCACAGGGTGGCACTACTGTATGGAGAGTTTTGCCTAAGTTCATAAGAAGTTTGAACACTTAGAGACATGAATCCTGATTTTCAGAGTCTGCAACTCTACCATTGTACCAAATCGAGACAATAATAATGAGATGATTTATTTAGATGTTTGAGTACTGGAAATGATGGAAGAGTCATGATCCATGGACCTTAAGTTCCAAAATATGCCATTCTATTGCTGCACTTAACCATACATGACAAATAATTAGTTTATTATTCAGGAGTTTATAAAAACTTTGAGCATAGGAAGTAATGAAATGACACCATGATACATGGACCTAGAGCTCCAAAGCTCACACTGTAACAAACAATGTAGGGTAATAATAATTGAATGATTGATCACTCAGGGTCTCATAAGAAGTTTGTATACTGGAAGTGATGGAACAAGATCAGGGACCTCAGCCTCTAGAAGCTGTCATTCTACCACATCAGGGCAGTGTCTATCAAAATGAGCCAATATTAGAAAAGTAATGTCATTATTCTTCTGTTGTCATTTGTTATTAGAATGAATATTAGAAATGCAAACTTTTTAATTCTTGTTAATTTATACCTAAGTGAGAATCAGTCCATATTAAAAAGCATTCACATAGAAAATAGGTAAATAATAATTATTTTACAAAGCACAGGCAGTTAGTTGAAATTAAATTAAAAGGCTGCAAACCTCTCACACTTATTATAATACTTATCTGACAGCCAATCAGATGTTATAATGGGTATCTGAATAACGATCAAACCGTAAACACAAGACAGAGAATTTTACCAGATAGATAACTGAATTTGGATCTGATTCTGAACAATTCTACTTTTTTCATAAATGAATTATATCATGAAAATGTCCATCTTTATGCGTGTTTTTATACATCATTATGCCTAATAAGATAACTGTACTTAATATCTAATCATACATAATAAATACATACTTCCAAGTCATCATCATGTCGCCTCAAATCTTCATCTATTCGATCAATGTTTTCTTGTAATCGAGCTAGAAGATCTTCCTAATAATATACATATATTTAAATACAATTATATATATATAATAGATTGAGTTTCTGTCATTATTATAAATATTACATACTACAACAAAGATTAAAAATAAAATTTAATTAAATGAACCAAGCATACTATTAGTATCATAATTATAGTTAACAAACAAAAAAACAGTATTTTACCATTAAAAATTTTTAAAAACTCATTTTTTTATTTATTTGAGTACTGTTGGCTCTTTGATTCATCTGATGTTTATTTTTGTGCAATAATCTTTCACTTCTGTCATTTTTTCCATCGTAAATCAGGATTAAAACCATGATCATATTTTTTTCATGGCTATAATACCTATATATATGTGTGTGAAATGATAAACTCCAAACGCTATTAAAATAAATGTTTGCATTGCCCTCTAGCTACTTTATTCAACAAACTTTTACAATACGATATTGGTTGCTTCCCACTATAAAAAGTTTATTGATAGGGCAACTAGAAAGCAAATTAAGTATTTTTATTAGTAGTCTTATGAATTTGTCACTTCAACAATAACGTGTTTGTCACTGTATTTACATATCGCATCTCTTCTTAGACTTCGGAGACACACGCTATAATTATGATATCATTTATAAGATATTGAAAACATGCTGAGCATATTATATTACATCTCTCTCTCTATATATAAAATCCTACCTTGAGGGAGTTCATATATCTTTTTTTCTAGTAAATAATTGTCAAGCTAGTCCACTAGAGGGAGCCCTAGGACTCCAGTTTTCACTGTTTCAGGCTCCCTGTTTTGTTCACCAAAGTCATAGTCCATTGTTGGATTCATAGAAGAAAAGTTTACCAAAATGTAAGTGAATATCTGTTTCAGTGTTTTTTCATCTTTAGAAGAAGTTTTGGAACAGTTTTCATTCAATGATAATTGAAATTATTTATCATTCCGTTTTATGCAAATGGATGCCATTAGAAATAGACAAAAGCTAGCTAACTCTTAGAATCATTAGAATTTTATAAACCTTTTAAAAATAATTTTAAATGAAACCAAATAATTCTAGAAAGAATAGACACTAGAAATCCTAATTTTATTGATAGAATAAATAGTAAATTCATTTGAACATCAAATCTCATAGAAAACGTGTAATATAATATGTTAACAATGATGGTTTTAGGAAATTTATCTTTGCATCAGATTTTAGCAGTGTTAAACAAGATTTAAATGTTAATTTGATCTCAAATTTTAGAATTGAACATTATAGAAAACAACCTAAGCTATCTCCCTGCACAAAAATCCGGTTTTTCAGATGATCAGAACAGAAGTTATTACAACCCTTCCATGGATTGGGGGCCACAAAAAAAAAAATTCAAATCAACACAGAATTACAATGAAGTGATTCCTGAGCTAAAAAATAATAACTCAAAGACAAAAATAAATACAAATGATGTTTTAGACCTAAACAGACATTGAAGCTGCAAATTATTCATATTCTTTTAAGCAATAATTATTGAGAATTTTCCAAGGTTTAACAACAAACTTTCAGATTATACTTGAGTCATTGATTACTAATCAAGACCTGAAATTCAATCAAAAGAAGCTGAAATTCAATCAAAAGAAGCAGGATCCAATTAGTATCGACAAATAAAAATCACTGTGAATCCTGAAGAACTTTGGTTGGTGGGTTGAATAGCTGTTGTGAACAATTGCAGATACAGGAGTTTGATAATGATTAAGGACAGATGTTCAGCTCCATTAACCTCATTGTGCAAGATGATATCACTGGATGCTAGACACTCCAGCTAGAAATACTATCTTTGTAACAGTAATAGAGTTTTGGTGTAATATTTGTGGGCATGGATCTGCACTTCTCATTTCTTCCATAGGGGTTGATGATGGCAGTCATTGGGGGCCTAGTTTATGGGTGCAGGCTGGTGAAAATTATTGCCGCTACCCAGAAAACCTGCCAGGAGGGTACAGGGTCAAAGTTTTCAGCACCTTTTCCACTCTGATGGGCTACTGTGCCCCCTTGATGGATTGTTTTTGATCAGTGCAGATCTGTGCTCGTCCATGTATAGATACACATTAAGCAAAATTACACAACCCTTTCATGGATATATTTGTTATCGAGCATACGTACCTTGTAAAACTGGTCAATATTTGTTTTGCCTTGAAACATTGAACACTTTGTAATTCTTCACGGGTAAGTGTACCTGATAATTTTTTGTAATCTTTTGACTAATAAAGGTTATTTTTGAGAAAAAAAACAATTGTCAAGCTTTTCTTAACTCGCAACTTCAAGCACTAATTTTATTTATTTGCAGAATTAAAAATGAATAAAATTAGTTTTACTCTCTAAATTTAAATATCAGTCTATTTAAAACAATTTGCTATAAATAATTTGACTAATTTAAAACGTGCTTATATAGTTCAATACATAAAAGATTTTGGATCACAAGAAGTTCACATTTTTTTCCTGTGAAAAGTTTATTAAACAAAGCATCTAGAACATTAACTTAAGCATATATTAGTAATACTTGGATTTTGTTATTTTAACAATTACACATATATGTAGTTGCAAAAATAAAATTACTATTAAGTTGAAGCAGACTCTTTTATTGCTCTTTGTAGCTTTAAAGGAACTGAGCAGATCATAGTGCTATTGGATTATTTTCTACCATGCATCATTCAGATTAGTGAGTTTATTGGTGTTTTAGATTTGAGTAAGACTAAGAAACATATTTTTTCTACTCAATTATTGTTTGACTTTTAACTGAATCAAGAATTGAATTTCTTGCAGGATAAATGTGTGTGTAAATATTATTTTCTTCTTTAGATATTTATAATTATGGCAGACCAAACCAAATTTATGACTCAAAATTGTCAGCTAAGGCAGTGGTTGATAGGTGAAGGCAGAAGATCCTGATTGTGAACCCAGGCTGCCATTCAATGAGATTTTGTTGAACTACCTACAAAGCCAATTATTCAAGGTTTTAATTGGTTTATAAATGTAGATGCTAACAATCAACCCATAAGATATCAACAATCTTAACCTATAGTCAAGGCAACTTTTTTTAACAATGAAGATGGTATCACCTATATCTATGGTGCGATATGTTTATATTAACTTGACCATAGACTGTTAAAGGAGGTTGATTTGACTACAGGTTAAGATTAATAGCTTAAGGGTTGATTGTTATCAACTATTTACAACTACACATCTTTTCCAAATAAAGGAAGATTACAGAAATTCGAAAAAGGATTGTTAAATATTAAGCAAGGTCGTATTGGATTTTGTGAAGTTAGATGAAAAAGTGAAAAGACATTGATTTGAAAAGAAGATATATACTTTACTGTAAAGCCACAAATATTAGAAATGCAAATAGAGTGGTATTCATTTTAAATAAAAAGTGAAAGAACCAATATTGTGTAAATTGATAGTACATCAGATAGAGTTAAAATTAATGATAAACTTAATGGAAGATACCAAATGCAGATAATTTTATGCCCAACATTTCTCATTTTTGTGGAAAATTTCAATGTTAGAATTAGAAAACAATTGAAAGCTGATTGGCTATAATTATAGAAATGAGAGGTGACAGATTTTTGAAATTTTCAAAAAAAGAAAAATTGGTACTGATGTAGTATATGCTCAATGCCATTTTGAATTTTAAAACCCACCCAAAAATCATGCTGACACATTCAAGCAATAAATGACATCGCTTATCAACATTTGGTTTCAAAAAATGCCAATTACAATATTGCAATTGTCATTGAGTATTTAAAAATAAAAATCATAATTTTAATCAATATATAAAAAACAAAAAACCTTCATTTCAACATTATTTAAAGTTAAGAAATTAAAAGGCAATTTATGCTTTCTATTTTTAAAAAATAAAAGTCATGATTTTTTCTTTGTCACTACAAGTTGCTTAATAAAGTTATATATGATTGTAATGTATGTGTTAGTGTTTTTTTTTATTCTGCACAGACTCGGCAGGTAGGGGAGAGCTCAGAATAAGGGTGTGTGCTCCCCACATAAAGAACTACTTACATTTATTCATACTTTTACATTTACATGCTTTACTGATTCTGTGTACTAAAGGTTAGTTTAAAATGCGAGGGGGAGGGGGTGCAAGCCCCCAATAACAAAAAACCATGTTAAAATAGTTTAAAAGAATTTATACAATTAGGAAGTCCTTGTAAGTTACAGTAGTTGTTAAAAGACACTGTAAGAGGGCACGTCCAATAGACTGCAATTACCATAATTTACAAGAAATTTCTAATCATATGCAATCCTTTTAAACTATTTTAAAATCTTTTTTTTTATTGGGGGCTCACATCCCCAAACCCTCTCACATTTTAAACTACCATCGAGTATATTGAATCAGTAAAATGTGTAAATGTGAAAGTATGAACAAATGTAAATAGTTCTTTATGTGGGGGCTTCTCCCCTCTACTCTGAGATCTCTTCTACCTGCTGAGTCTGTGCAGAATAAAAAAACACTAACACATACATATACAATCATATATAACTTTATTAAGCAACTTGTACATTCTTTTCAACATGTTTGTCATCAAAATTAGATACTTTTGCAAAACCAGTGGATACATCCTCAGCTTTGTCCTTAAACTTTTCATACTTAGTTCCTTTCTCTGTGGCATAATAATTATCATTAAAATAAACCTTTTATTGTATGTTCTTAATTTTAGTTATCTTTGCCAATATGCTTGTTTAATAGTTAAGCCTGGGAAAATTTTATATAAAAGATTTAAGTTACAAAGAAAAAACGATAAAATTTCTAAAATATTACATTTTAGATAGTTACTGCGAATCTATGAGATGTGATGGAATCAAGACCCTTATGTCCTCTTAAATAAATTAAAAACTGATTCCATAAATGGCAATTTTGTAATGACTTGTAAAATTGGGTTTAATATTCTTAACTTAAAATACTGTTGGAAACCTATTTTTTAAATATTGTTGAAATTTAGAAGGTTAATTAGGTTTTTTATTTTTTGATGCTCAACTACTGTTGAAAATCAGCACTCTTATTTTTTAAAAGTAGAAAATGTAAATTGCCTTTTGATTTCTTTCATAGGCTTATAGCAAAAGTAAATTGCATTTTGATTTTTGAAAGATTTATATAAATTGTGATAATGTATGCTAATGCAAAGTATTTAGTCACATGGTTGATAAAGTATAACTGTATGAAAATAGCATTTTTGTTTTATAATTATCACTGAAAATTGTTTTTTTTTTAAATTAAATGTGAAATAATGGTGATTTTGTAATGACATGTGAGAAATGAAGCAAACTGATTTCTAGAGCCCGTATAGATTTCAAGTGATCAATAGTAGCGAACCAAGAATTTCTGGTAAGAAAAAACAAATTGTATTATTTGTAAAAATAATATGCTTTATTTCATACGTTGTATATTATTATTAACTGTAAATAGTGTTGAAAATCATGAGTATTATTTTTTAAAAGTAGAAAATGTAAATTGCCTTTTAAATTATTTCTTTCACAAGGTTATAGCAAATGTAAATTGCCTTTTGATTTTTAAATTTATATTTTAAAAATTATAAGATAGTAAAAATAATATGCTTTATTTCATACACTGTCATTATTTATTAACATTTATATTTTATAAGTTATAATCTTTTGGCATATTTATATTTGTGCTGGCAAAATCATTGTCTCCCCTACCCACAAATTGTGGTGCTTTGTGCCGGCATTATTTATTAATATTCATATTTTATAAGTTATAATCTTTTGTCATATAATATAATTCATGTTTTACAACTTATAACTTTTAAGTATTTGGAATATGCAAGCCTGGTTTGATCAGTTTATTAATTAATATTTTTTTCTATTTTTTTGTTTTTTCCTTTACTTTTTTTGTTTAATTACTATAAATTCAGGTCTGATGAAGTATGCACTTAGTGCCATTTTGAATTTTAAAATCCACCCCAAACTCCTGCTGACACATCATTTACTGCTTTTTTGTGTCAGCAGAGGTTTTGAATGGGTTTTAAAATTCAAAATAGCATCAAGGGTGTACTACATTAGCACCAAAAAATTATACATTATGAATTCCTTCTTTGGGAAAAATTCTAAATGGATAAGGAAACATCCAA
This sequence comes from Epiperipatus broadwayi, assembly GCA_028023455.1. Taxonomy (NCBI): domain Eukaryota; kingdom Metazoa; phylum Onychophora; class Udeonychophora; order Euonychophora; family Peripatidae; genus Epiperipatus; species Epiperipatus broadwayi. The sequence continues at coordinate 2,575 of JAQFVV010003410.1, read as the reverse complement.
ATGAAGATACAATAAAATTGGATTATATTTTGACTAACAGAAAATATTTATTTCACAACTATAATTTCTGATAGATTCAACACAGAAAATGATTATTAATGTGCAAAATTTAAGATGCATGTTAATGCAAAACTTGAGGGATGAAAACTAGAAAAAGAGTCAATATTAATTGTTCATATTCCTAACTTTTAGAAACATTCCAATGAATTTAAATTTTAAAATTAAAAAAAAAAGAAAATCCTTTAACACACATTTTTTCAAATCTTGCTTTTTATTTATTTTATGAAGTAATTTTTATTTAGTTTTTCTTCAATGTTTCAAACAGATTATATGGTCATTGTCAAGGATTATTATTCCTATATATATATATTCTTTCTGATGAAAACCAGTCCTCTGGTTGAAATATTATATTATTTATTGGATTTATAAGTCTTTATTTTTTTGTTTATATATATATATTGTAACAGTACACATATATGTCATTACATCACTTTCAAATAAAAGTGGAAAAGATCAATAAATAAAATTGCCCTCAGATAGAAATATAAAAAATTAATAAAAAATTTATTTAAAACAATATATATATAAATAATGTGCACAGATGGCAAACTAATTGATTAATTCAATTATTCAAAGTTAAAAGTTTAAAATCTAAAAACAAAAGATTTGATTTTAGTGTAAAAATAATAAAAGCTGTTAATTATTTTCTATTTAAAGTTATTTTTAATCTTAGTAGAATGGAAATGATTTTCTATGATGACATAATTGCAAATATGCCCTTGGGCATTTAACTGGTTGTAAGTCAGATAAGGGATCAATTAAAAAATACTAGTGATAAAATTTTGAGTTCCTGCTCTAAAGCAAGCTAGCCAATAATGATGCAAATAAACACAGTCCACGGAGGAAAAAAATCATTATCACCAATAAGAACAGCAGCAAGCCAGACAAGATCAAAACTGGAATTTGATAATAAGAATTCAAAATGATATAAAAAGAAAATCTAAGTTTTTTTGGATGTCTCTTGCTGATTATGCTTTATTTAAACATATTTCATGTATATTGCAGATCTCCAAAATATAGGGGTTATGCAATAAATAATGTTTTCCATATTTGCAGTAGCTAAGATGGCCTCCAAAGTAATGGTTCCAAGAAAATGGCTAGCAATGGATTCATCTCTACCTAGGTCAATATTAATATGGGATGGAAAGAACTGTGAACTGAGTTATGTGATGTACCAATGACCAAAAAGACAGACTTCAATAAACCCACAGTAATGGAAAGTATGAACTTTTGTTTTAAATGAAATATGAACTTTAATTAATTAATACAAACTTTTCAAGTATTAATTTTAAGTGTCACTTAACTTTTAAAAGTAATCTCTTATTTGACTATGTAAAATTTAAATTATATATATATATGTGTGTGTGTGTTTGCTACTATTTCCATTCTCATTCATTTCATTTAAATTAATAATTTTAAAATAGGCATAAATGGCTGCATAGATTCATAAGATTGTTAGTTTAGGTTTGTTAATCTTGGGCTAATTGTTTCATAGTTGAAACGGTGCTGGTGGAGGGATGTATGGGTGTTTTATGCCAACATAATCTGGGGAGATGCATTGGATTCTCATTTCCTTGTGCCACATTAGCATATAGGGAATAATAACCACCTTACGCATGACCCAAAATGGAAACCATCACATTGCCAATGGTTGTAATATTTCCTATGTTATTGATTTTTTTACACTCTGGGACAGTAATCTAGCAAAGACTGCTATTCCCATTTATAAAGCATCTCTTTTATATACATTTCAAATATTTAATCTTGGTATCACCAATTGGGCAGTGGATCATTCCTGTCTGTTGGTGAAATTTATTAATGATCATGGGAAAGATGCTCATTTTTTCCCACCATGATCCATTATTTTTCTAATGATATCCTGTGACAGATGTAAATTCCTGTCAGCATGATTATGTTATGCTAACATTCTTATTTTGCATTGATCACATTGGTATATTAGTAAGCTAACATTAGTTTCGATGTGAACTGTTAGCATAGAGTTAAAGGGGTTGGGTTAGTTAAATGCTTATTCTATGTAGCATATTTATGCTTAGCAAAATATTTTAAAATTGTGTTAAATCTTTTAAATGTACCCATCTATGCATATAATATAAATTAAATTTATTCAGTTGCTAATTTAGTTTCCAGAATTTTTTTTTAATGCGTGAGTGCGTAATAAAAGAAAATGTTTTGTTGAATTAATTTTGGTAGTAACGTTTTATTTTATATACTTTATTAATAATATTTTAAAATCAAGAATTAGAAATTTTAAATATACATTGTGATATTTTAAGCTCAACTTCTCCATGACTGGGGCTTTAAATTATATAAAACTTGAAGTTCACCCATATGTATCTGCTGCCTTTATAAATTTTCTAGGTTTAAATAGCTTAGTGTCATCTTGGCATGGCAGATAGGTTTGTGAAGTTGAGACAACCATTATAATATATATATATATATATATATATATATATATATATATATATATATATATAATTATTTTTAGGAGTTTGCA
>JAQFVV010003409.1:0-11258 GCA_028023455.1 Epiperipatus broadwayi | reverse complement strand
ATATATATTGAAACAGACAGATCGAAGAACCGATCTTAGTTTCATGTGTTGAAGTACGGGAATTCGAACTACTATTCGCCCGCAATGGGATTTTTCCATTTCAAGTCACAAAAATTGAGCTATATATATTTTATGTTTTGTAAATAAATATGTAAAGATTCCGTGCATAAATGTCACAAATCATGAAATAATATTCGTGTGTGCGTGGTTTGTGAATTTATAGCAGCTTAATTTAAAAGTTTCATTGCGGGTGTATTTGCTTAAATTTTAGCCTTTTAGAATTATACAAAGTCGTTTAAAAATGCTGATCAAAAGTCACATTCCTTTGATCAGTGTTTTTAATTAAAATCTGTGTTGTACAAATGTATAGAGTAATTAAGTTGTATTCGAAATTAGATAAGGAATTTATATTTGTAATTACTGTGTCAATTTAAAATTGCGTATTAAAGTTAGAGATAGCTGAAAACGGAACAATGGAAATGGATAATTGATATTGTATGGTCAAGCTGGATTGCTGGAGGCTGGAGAAAAGTAGGCGGAGCCTAAAACAAAAACCAGACAGAAAGGTCAACCGTGGCCATCTTAAAAAAAAAAACGAACATTCTAACTTTTGACGTGGCTGAGAGTAGATCGTCTCAAAAACAGCAAAGCAGTTGCTAGAGAAATCTCTCCAACTTTTGTTAAGAAGTCCACCAGTGAACCGTAATGTCGATGGGCTAAGTGCCAGGAGCTGATCTCTGTCCCGCCAATTTGAATCTTCGTGCCGCTGACTGATCATGTTTTATGTGCTTCCGCGATTTCCAGCTTCCATCTCCAAATTGACTATGCCTTCCAAGTAAATTTCAAATGCGTGCCTACGTTCGTCAAAAATACCGTCGTGATAGCCAAGCCGGATGAAGAGAAAGAAGGGTAACTGTGTTACATGAACTTTTAACTTCACTCTTGAGCTTAATGTTATAAGTTGATCTGTCAATCAAATGAATCACATGTAAGTTTTTTTTTTGTTTATAATGCTACTGTTTCAAACCTGTCAGTAAATTTTCTTTTCTCCTTTTCCTCTGCTCTAGTCTTTAGAAAATAGTTTATAAATATTGTATCTACTAATAATAATTCAAATGAAGACATTTATATTTTTTTCCCCTTTATTACTTAGGCTATAAACAAACGATGCCAATAGAAATATTTCCCAACTCTGTGTAAAGCTAGTTTATAATATTGATTATGGTTATTTTAAAGGAAGTTCGTTATTAAATAAGATTATTTCATTATTGAGTTGGCAGATATTAAATCACTTTATTATGTTTTTGTTTTGTCATACTATTGTAACCGATAATTCAATCTTAAATATGTAAAGGGTTTTAAGTTATTATCTTAGTTCCATACATGAAATGAGAAATGGTTTTCAGTGTATAATTTGTTGTAATCGCTACCGCCTGAACAACCTGGGGGTTTAGGGGTTTCAGAGTCAACTTAATTAATTATTGCTTTTGCGGTCAGTTTGATTCCGCCATGTTTTATTGGAATAGTTATATCAGCCTGTTGCGTAGAAATAGACGAATTGATTATCTGGTTTTGTGTAATTCCTTTTCAAATTCACTTCAAGCACTCATCCTTGATGACTGTGGCAATACCACTCATTCGCCGAAGTTAGCGTCTCGCCATACTACCTATAGGGGAAAGCAATTCTTTCCCAGGTTATCTCTTGGATCACCGGGTTTCGAAATGATCCGGCTGGTTGTAGTGTCCCGGATCTACTTGGGGGCATTAAGCCTTGTCAAAGTACAAGCCGCCCGGTATTCCATTGGTGCACCGCAAGTGATTACTGTAGGGCCCTTCAATCTAGGCAACCACTAGTACATCAATTGTAGATATCATATTTATACAAAACCACCCTCCAACTATTCAGACACTCAACGGTTCGAATCTATTCGAATAAAATAACTTAACAAAAATCGTAGATAAATATTTTCAATGCTCAAATGCTCTGATTCTCTTAGCCACCCGGCCAATCATTTTGCTACACAAATATTGGTATGAGTTTGTTTACCAGGTAAAATGAGTACTAAAGACTAGTAGCCAATTACAAGAGAATATTTATGGAAATCTTACCGTACTTTTTGAATACTATATTTTTATGCTTTCTATTTATTATTAAACAATTTATTTAATCTAATTTTGTATCTTCCAACTCATTACTCTCGAAGTCTATTTAGTCACCTACTGTCTGTATTGGCAACTTAAATATATACATTACATTAATGACCATTACCAATATCCAGAGTATAATAGAGCCATATATAAAACTGTAAGTAATTTAGTCTGTGTTCTGAGTTGAGCTAGTAAAGGGATAACCCCGTGCTCAAGTTATAAAGTCATCATCAAGTTGGTCATACGGGGTTTGGGTTTAATTTAGTTGGCGTTTTTGGAATTTATTCTTAAACGTGGACTGGGTTTGAATCTCGGGTACTGAGTATGGTGAGCGTGGTGAGTTATACACGGTACAATATATATATATATTATAATGAAAATAATAATTGTATATATATATATTTAAAATCAAGAAACAGGTTGACTTCAAAAAGATATATTCAACAACCAGAATGGCTTTTCTTATTTATAAAAAATAACTGTGGTGCCAGAAGATGAGTTTTCTTAATACACAAATATTTTAACTAATTCTTAAACAATTATTAGTTATAAAACTAATGATTTGATAGTCAATAACATAGTAACTACAATAATGATATTTTATTAGCAAAAAACTAAAAAGGTGAACTGATGTCAACACTTATTTCTGAAGTTGATTGAACTATTAACTTCAATCCCTAGTTATAGTAGTTTATATTTCTCTGCAGCAGGTATTAAGATTCATAAAAATTTGCTAAAGTTAAACTAATACCCAAAGTCTAAATCACCTTGACATTGAACATTTTTAGATATACTTACTGAGTACTCCACATCTGATTTTCAATATGAAATGGCTAAAGAATTGGAGGGTGGAGAAGATTAAAGCCTGTCTATTAAAGTTTGAAGATTTGTTATTTTAATATAAACTGAGCACTGATTATATATGTGTGTGGAAGATAATGATCTGAACCAAATGATAAGTGGTGGTTCGACGCATGAAATACATGTATTGGAGATCATTTATTATTTCAGATTATATTGTCATATGTATCAGTTGTATAAGATGGAGATGATAGCTGTGGAGAGCTTGAAAGTCTTAAATTCAAATCCCTTCTAATTATATTAAGTTCAGTATAGACAATATTCTTGTATTTTAATATTAGTTATTTTCATAACCAATTTTTTTGTAAAATATGTTTCTAATAATAGTTTAATTAAATATCTATTAAATGCATAGCATGGATTTATAACAGATAGATTTACTGTCTGTAATATATTATATAATCTAAATAATAGTGCAAACACTTTTAATTGCAGATGTTATTTTCTTTGGCCTGGGTAAAGACTATGGAAAATGTAATCCACCTGATTTAGTTTTTAAATTGTGTGTTAATCATTGTTCTATTTTATTAGTATTGTAGTGGTTTAATTATTTCATTTCTAATAGATTAATTGTATGTGTCACATTGTTACATCGTTTTATATATATATATATATATATATATATATATATATTACAATGTAATAGATTTTTTTCAGTGAAGTATTCCTAGAGACTTACTTTTTCAACTTATTATCTGGATATAGAGCAGTATGCTATTGTCAGTAATATTCTTTGTTTTACTAATAATATTAAATTATGTAGACTCATTGTTAATTTGATGGTTACAAAATTTTACATACAGATATTAAAAAGATTTGAACTTGATCTCTGAAAAACAATATGGAGATCATGATTACAAAATGCTGTAGTATACATTCTTTTGTAGAAAAATACATAAATTCTCATTTTCAGTCATATATTAACTTCAAATTGTTTTTCCAAGAAGATCCAGATATAAATAAAAATTTAGTATTTTTAAAATAATAATAAAACATTTAACAACAATTATATCATTGCAAAAATCTAAAATTTTGGATATTGTAATAAAAATTTATTAAATGTTAGGGTAAAATTCATGTATACATTTGTTTGATATGATAATTCTCACCACTTTTAAATTATGACTGACATTTGTAATTTCAATAAGTTAAATCATAGAATAATTTTGATAAAAATGTGTTCGTCAAAACTTAACCTTGATTGGAAGAAAGGATGATACCAGTATACTTCATAAAATAAGAATATTTAATGATGTGATGTTTTTTTAAAGATGACTACCTTAGATGAAATAGATTTAAGATAGTATTAAATATTACTATATTGAAGAACAAAATCAAAATATGAATATTGGTATAATATATAAACTTCTATATTTTTTCAAAATTTAAAGTTTAGGATTTAAAAAATTCACATTTGATAAGATTATGGGTTCAGATTATATGATGAATACTTTAATACCTTAAATAAAAAAAATTAAGACTGTGGTATAAAAATAATATTAAAGATAAATAAATAATTTATAATTGAGATATTTAATGTTTGTGATATTTGGTTGGACATAATATAAGATAAAATAAAGATCTTTTTAACAGCCCTCCATATGGTAAAAAGAGGGCAGTATCACAAGGTTTCCATATATCAAATGGTTTAAATAAAGAAGTTTAACATTCTTGTTTGTTTATCATATAATATGATTTAATATTTACTTACTTACCACTATTAGATCATTACTTGTGTTAGATTTGAGTTAAAAATTTGAGCTACAGTTTAATTATTTCATTCTACTTTACCCTTAGCTAAGAATAGCGAAATGCTCTTTTATCAATTAATAGTTGATAATTAACTGTGTTAGTCTGTTCAATATTGGTTATTCATCTAAGTTGATTATCATGCTAAGGTTTAAGTTATAGCTGAGTTATTTTATCCTATTTTACCTTCTAACTAACAACTGTTAAATATCTTCTGCTGATCAAGATAAAGTAGTTAATTGAATTACTGTGTTATCCTCTAAGAATATTTAAATACTTTTAACTGATTAATATTGGCTAGTTAGTTGAGTTACAATGGGACCATCTGAAGGGAAAAATGTCAAGACTTTTGACTATTTTTTTTATGTTTATTAGGCTTGGATTCAAAATTAAGTTGTAGGTTGGGTATTTAATGAGGGTTAATACAGTCTCCCTCCCGCATTGTCAAAAACGATTTGCTTCCAAAAACTGCACATAGAAGCTTTTTACAATTCATATTTGATTTTGCTTCACTTAAAAATAAAGATAAAACACATACGAATTAAAATAAATACAATAATTTTGAAAATAATAGAGATGTAATTCTATTTTATCGCCGTATTTTTTCAAAGAAAGATGTTAAATGTAAAGTTTACATATATTTTAAATATTGTAGTTAAATTGTTTTAGAACTAACTGCATTATCTTATCCCTTATCCTAAGAGTATTCTGAATGGAAAGATATTTGCATTTTACTTTTAAAGAGATCTTAAAAATAGTGCTGAATGGGAGAGAAATATAGTATACTAATTTTTTTTTATTTATTTAAAAAAAGAAAATGTAATAATTTAATTATGGAAATGTTTAAATTTACAATTACTGCTGGAGGAAAATTTAGTATTTAATAGTATTAAAACAAAGAAGAAAAGAGGAATTATTTAATGATTTATTGTCATTTCAATTATTTATATTTTATACTGCCTAAATACATTTCACATTTTATTTTAATAATTACCAGAATTAGGAGCTTCGAAAAGCGGAATATTGTTTTAATTCATTTTATACTTGATAAATAATAAAAGTTTTTCAATTTAACGTGTGTTAATTCTGTCTACATATGATACTTTATTTTGAATTACAAGTGTCAAACTAACACAATCCACATCTTTGGCACAATCCACTTTAGATAAATATAGTAATGATTATTACTAATCATTTAGTAAATTAGAGATTGTCCTAGCACAGACATAATCTTCAAAACTCAATTAAAAATTAATATATCTGATTTTTTTAAAATTAAGTGGACACACATATGGAGTTATTCACATTTCTCTTTCCCACGTGGAATATCTTTATAAATATATTAAATAACTTCAATACTACAGCATTCTTTTAAATTCATATAAATGAAGATACAATAAAAGACAAATGATCTTAAGATGCATTTTGTGATGAACCAGCACTCATTATTTATGGTAGCATTGATATTATTTAATACATGTGGAGAAAGAGAAATGTGAATAACTCCATGTGCATGTGCTTAACTAAAAAAAATCAGATATGTTAATTTTTAATTGAGTTTTGAAGTTTCATAGATATGTGCTAGACACAATCTCTAATTTAGTAAATAATTAGCAATAATCCGTACTGTATTTATCTAAAGTGGATAATGTCAAAGATGTGAGCTGAGTTAGTTTGACACTTGTAATTCAAAATATAATTATTTGATATAGATACATATTTTTTATACAATAGAGATATAGATGAAAGTTAGTGACCTGGACCAACTGATGAATGTTGTTCAGCATGAAATTCATCTTGGGGATTATTTGTCTTCTATTGTATCTTTATTTATATGAATTTAAAGAATATGTGTTGACATTGGCGTTATTTAAAACACACACACACACACATATATATATTGTGCCCTTATCTATAGGTCATAGCAAGGTAGAATGGTCAATTACTAAAAAAATTTTAAATTTTAAGATATGTTTGTATGATATATAAATAATAGTAGGATAATTAGATTTTATAGTACAATTTAAAGCTGAAAATACCTGGTATATAAAAATGTAAAGGATTATTTAAAGGAAAACAGTTAAATAAAGCTTAATGATATCCTTGCTTATGGTTGTAAAAGCTGGCCATATAAAATAATACAGCTATAAATAGTTAAAAGTATATTAATAATTTGAGTATAATATTTTAAAACTAATAAACTAAATAAATGCTATATGTAATATTATAATTATAGTTAATATTCAAATTTAATCTAATATATTTTAAGATAGACTTTATGATGGTGAGAATTATATTTAGTTCTACATTTTTTAATTATTTTCCAAATTTTTTATAAAATATATCAGTTTTGGTAATTTAGACCGAGACGTAAATAAAAAATCATTTGATAAAGTTAGTAAACATGTGACTGTATATTATATACCTTCACACACGCTTGTTAAAATAATAATAAAGTTTGTGAATTAGGAAACTAAATATAATTGCCATCGATCCTTAAAGTAAAAGTTGAAATATTAAATGTTATTTTAATATTTATTTTAAAGTTTAAATAATTTTGATAAAACTATAATTGAATTTAAAAATATAGTCTAAATAATATTTAAGACATGACGTCATCAATTCTTTATTTTAAAAGTCTAGTCTATTATAAAACTAAAATGTGTAAATTTGTTCGCGCTAAAATAAAGTCATTAACCAATCAACGGAGGTAATTTAGCAGACAAAATATAGGAATTAGACGGAGCGGGAAGGGGAAAGTAATGTGTAAGTGAAAGAGAGAGTAACATATTTTTTTTTAGCTGATAACACCGTAGCTAGAAAAGTGATATAAATTTAAAATTTTGTATTTATTTTAAAAGTTCTTTTTTAACATATAATATTTTGACTGCCTCTACATGGATTGCTAATTTTAAAAGTTATCTTACCAGGAAATTTTATTCAAGTTTAACCAAAACCTTACAGTAAAATGGAAGTACAAGAAAAAATACCTAAAAATATTGCTAAGGGAAAAATATTTGGAAAGTGCCTTAATACAGCTTTATTTATGCTCAACCAGAAACTTATTATTATAACTCAGAGAAATATAATTGGGACGCTATATGAAAACTTAAAAGAGAAGTTACTTGCCGTCAGGAAAAAATTATGACGCACAAATTTATAAGGCTACTTTGAAGTTATTTTATTCTTCTCTATGGAAAAATTTAATATGCGTTTTTATTATAAAGAAAAATTATGTAAATGTATAATGAAGAAAGAGTGTTTATCTTTTAAAAAGAAACATTATAAAAATATAGTACCAGAAGTTTCAAAGAAAGAAAAAGTAATAGAATAATATGAAAGTGCTATTATGTGTTTTATGGAAAGGAACAGAAAACTTTATCTGAGAGGAATTAAAAAAAAATATTATAAAGTGTTCAATGGAGGAAATGCTTGATTAAAAAAAATATAAAATTAAATTACTTAGTGAAAATGGATCCATGGAAACAGAAAAATTTTATTGAAGATTTAAATAAAGTACCTAGAAGATGCATCGTAAAAGTCGCGCGGGAAAATATTAGCAGACAATATTAGAAGAGAATATCAGAATTAATAATTGTGTTCAATATTATGAAAACCAAGGATTGTCGTCTATGAATATTTACTAAACAGAGCAATAATTGTTTTACTTAAAATAGAACATTAAGTGACTGAAGAAGAAATAATATATTTTTTTTTTTAGCTTTAATATGAACGATTTTCAAGCAAGTTCGATAAAGAAGTACCGTAAATATAATTTAAATATTTTTTACTGATTATATTTAAAATATAAAATGCTATGTGAGATTAGGGAAAACATATAAACATAAATTTAGTAATATTAAAATCTAAATATAGTAACTTGATAGAATTATAAAAATATTGTTTTAAAAATAAAGTGTATGTATGGAAGTTTTATATCTACAAGAATCAATGGGATGGTGAAGCCTACGGAACGCGATCGAGAAGATAAAGATCGTTTGGTAATTTTGATATTTATTTATAATGCATAATGTATTTTTTTTTAGATCATCTATTGATTAAGAATGATGTGTGAAAGTTTAAATTATATGTACACATTTTATACAACATTTAAAACATATTATGAGATAGGAGTAATTCTGAATATGCATGCAATAAGTTATTTAAAGTATAATTAATAATATAATTTAACAGAACAATTGTGTGATTCTTTTGAACTTTCATGTTGTAAAGTATTCAGATATTTTAAAATAGTTTGTATATGATAAAATATACGAGGAAAGTAGTAAAAAGATTTTCTTATAGAACAGCGGAATAGTTTTGAAATAAATGAATTTTATTATTGTTAGAAATGCAGATAGGAATTTGTCGATGTACCGTATAGAAAAATCTTGAGAAATAAGATCGGATAGTGACTTGGTAGTACTAGTGGAGAGGAAACCAAGATGATGTTTTTGTTAAGAAATAGGAAAAATAAAGTATTTGGATCATAGTTAGTTTGTGTGATTTCAGTATAGCTAACTAAGCCCTATGACTGAACACATATAGTTTGGACAGTGTTTTTACATATCTTTAAACTTTTTGATGTTATAATAAAGCTGAAGAAATAGCTTTAGCATCACTCCTATAATAGAGGTTGGTAGACAGGTAAAGGTCACTCCTCTATAGTGTCTTTTAATTCACTGTGCCATTATTGTCAAGGTTTATGATGAGTAATATTCTAGTTATATTTTGATCCTATGCATCTATCTTCGCTATCCTTATTTCGTGAATCTGCATCGGTCAGAGAGATATTTTCAAAGAAATAATGAATAAAATAGAATTGAAGATATGTTATCGTTTATGTAAGAATAGTTTATTTACTGGAATGTATAGAATTGTGTAATTTTAAAAGTGAAAGTACAAAATATCATAAAGAGAGAAAGAATCATATAATACAGTTTAAAATTAATTCGGAAATGAATATAAGATTTTTAAAAGAGAAATCTAAACAAAGTTTTTTTTTTTTTAAAGTGATAATAAAATTTGAATGTTTTAAATAATATTTAGAAAATAAATATTGCATATTTATTAAGAAAATAATTCAATAATGTGTAATAAACATATATTTGTGCATGGTATGTTAATAGTTGTAATTATATCATCCGAAGTAAGGCTTGAATGAGTATATTAGGATTAATAAACATCGGATAATGAACAATAAAACTTAATACCGAATGTATAAGAATGTTTTGAATTTGTAGGATTCCATACAACCAATATAAAACTAGAATTTTATTGTTTTGTAGAATGTTTACTACGAATGTAATTTTGTAAAAATATAATTTTAATAATAGTAGGGATACAAAGTGTTAATGATAATCATATAAGAAATACATTTTGTAACAAGCTAACCATAATAAGAAATCCAATAATAATAATACTGTATTTTCTTAAGCATTTAAAAGATAAGAGTTAACTAAGAAAAATAAATAGAAGTTTGATTTTCATTTTTTATAAACTAGGAAAACTAAGTTGTGATAGGAGAGTAAGGATATCCAATGTACATAATGTAAAATATTGTTATTTGTTTATGTTATTAATAAACTTTGTTGTAAATTTATTTTAAAGTTTTGTGTCTTCGTTGTTATTTCTCCACATGGATGCATGATATCACAATACATTTATAATTGAAACAGACATATAGTTTTTGCACAAAAGGTAAACATAAAAGTGTTATAATAATTTTGAGAATTTATTGGTATGTTAAAATTAAAAGATCATAATTTTATATTATTTATTGGTCATAAGTCGGTTGCCACAATATTACATTAAAATATATGCTAATGTTGCCACACGTATTCTGTTGTCAGATTATTAAAATACTACCACGTACGTATTTATTTATTTCATTTAGGAAGAAATAAGATTATATTATACTATTATTGTTATTATTATTATTTATTATTGTTAGTTGCTGTGTAGTGAATTATGACATAAAATTCCCTTTTCATAGTTTACTACCGTAATTTTAAATCAGTTAGAATACAATTTATGAACCTGAGATTTGATTTGATTTTATTTTATTTTATTTTTTTATTTTTATTTTATTTAATTGAGCTAGATTCTTATTATAAAGAATATTAAGATATGATTATTATTTTAATCGTAGTGAATAGAGCTTAGAAAGTCGTAAGAATACTATGAGTTAGTTATTTGGTATAGTAAAAAGGGGAATAGTGTTCTTATGCCATTGAGATAGTATCATGTGGATAATATCTCAATGTAGTCTATCTCGTTCCCCGTATCGTCACTCCATGTCTCATGAAAATAGTAAATATTTGTTAATTCATTTTAAAAATATAACCGTATTTGTATTTTAAAAATTAGAGCTAGTAATCATTTTTAATTAATGCTGGATATTTCATTTATTTATTTGTTAACTGAGCTAGAACCCGGAATTTAAACAATATATATAATTTTGGAGAGGGACGAGCGGTGGGGGAGGTTAGAATATATAT
>JAQFVV010003408.1:0-11262 GCA_028023455.1 Epiperipatus broadwayi | reverse complement strand
TGTACTTCGTTCAGTTACGTATTGCTAGTCAGCTAGCGAAAATTTCTGCTTGTAACTGCAGCATTATACACTTTGTCATATTTTAACTTTTATTAAGAATTTACAATTTACACACTAAATGATTATTTCAAATTGCATTGTATATGTAGTATTTAAATTACTCTGTGTATTTAGTTACTACTTTAGAGCTACATATATTATAAATTACATTATTTATTATGAATATTGCATTTAATATTATTTTGGTTAATTTATTGTATACAAAAACTTGTGATTACCATCATTTTTCAACCTCTATTGATACACTTTAAGATAAATGTTATTCCAAGTTTAAATCAGTTTTTTTCATTTCTAGCCTCTTTTCTTCACATCACATCAGCAAACTTTCTTATTTCATCCAAACTTCTTATTTCACCATTCATTTCATGTGGTCTCTATATTTATTATTAATTCTATTAAAATTATTTTTATTTGGTGCTTAATATAAAATAAAGCAATTAAAATAATAAATATGATAATTGGATAAAAAAAGAAATAAGAGTTATCTATAGGGCCAGCACTTGGTGGAATATGCCCCTTTGTCAATATATTAGAACTGGTTGTTTTTTTAAATAATCAGCATATCAATACTTATCTGACAGATCACATTAAGTCTAGGCTTTTATTTCATAACTAATAATAACTAAATAATGATTTACCAATTAATATTAGATGGCTAACAAGATTAGTTAAACCTTAAGCCTGTTAAATGGCATATCAGAGAAATATACCTTTAAAGTACCACAATACTATTTTAGTATTTTGTATAAATAAAAATAAAAATACCATAAAAAAATTGATGTAAAATAAATACTTTATTAGCTATTATTTTATTCCCATTTTTATATATAATTTGTTATTAAATTAAATACAGTATATCTTATATGTTGCAATAAATAATTGCAAATATTTTTACATTGAGAATTTTGTCTAAATATAAATTTCATATATAATTTTAAAGGATAATTTTACAATTTTTAACTTTATTTCACTTCTTGTTGTAAATTATTAAAATAAATATTACTTCAATATTTTTAATATAATAACACGTTTAAAAAGAAATAATAAAAATTAATAAAAGGATTATAAAACTACCCCCCAATAAAGAAATTGTATTCTTACTTAAAATCGTGATTACTATTTCTATGCTATTTACAAATATATATAAAAAAAATTTTTTATGAAATACTTTTATTTCATTGGATTATCTTTTTTAATATTTATTTTCACAAGTTTTTATTTCCATAAATAGTCATTGAAAATAAACTAAATAACTTTAGATGTGCTGCAGCATAATCCTATGATGGTTTGTGTTATTCATTCTAAATGATTAACTAAATCTTTAACAAATTGCTTAACATCTTTTGTGCTTGTGAGCATATATTCTATGAGTGTAGGATACATGCATATTAGGTATGTTTATATTAAACTAACTAATTAATATCAACTTAATTACACAATATATATCAGTAGCTCTCAATAATATATAATGAAGCTGGTGATATTTGTTATATTTTGTTTCAAGCTTGTACACATTGTATAATGTGGATAATAATGCAAATTTTGAAGATAAGCACTGATTATAATACAACTATAATGTAAACTGTTACAATACACATCACATACACATATATAAATCATTAAGAAGCAATCAACACTTAGACAATCCCAATATCATTAACAATCAACAATTTTAAGCTGTTCTCAAGTCAAATTCCTTTTAACAATAAAGGTGGAATCCCACCTTTAATAATGGTCCATTATACTTATATAGACACTAAAGCAGTGGTCTTCAACCCTTGAATCCATGGACCGGTATCAGTCTGCAGAGATTTTCTGCCAGTCCTGGCTAGACTGGCAGGAAAATTTGTAATAACAAAATAATAAGAGTTTAAACTTTTAATTAATATAAACAATTTTTATTTATTTTTTCATCTCATTTTTACCCAATTAAAAAAAAAAACAGAACAAAACAAAATCTAATCAATAATACATAAATTAATTTGTTTTTCTAGTTATCACAGATGTGTATGGGGGGGGGGAATTAAATTTTTTATTATTTTTCTAAAAAAATCAAAAAATTCAAAATTAAAAAAAAAAGTTTTTTATTATACAAACTCCATATATATATTATTATTATCAACCATTATCAATCCACTGCAGGATGAAGGTCTCTCCAAGTTTAATCCATCTTCTCCGATCTTTAGCTTCTCTTCTCCACATCACCCCTACACATTTTCTTATTTCATCCATCCATCTTACATGTGGTCTCCTTCTGGGTCTTTTACAATCTCTTGGAATCCAGTTTAAAATTTCAATTGTCCATCTATTATCATCTCTTCTAGCAATATGTCCAGCCCAACTCCACTTCAATCTTTTAATTTTTTCAATGAGGTCAGTAACACCTGTTTGTTCTCTTACCCATACATTGCGTTTTCGATCTCTTCTTGTTACTCCCAACATACATCTCTCCATACTTCTTTGAGTGGTCTGAAGTCTCTGTATTGATCTTCTATTAAGTGTCCAAGTCTCAGATCCATAAGTAAGAACTGGTAAAACACATTTGTTAAAAACCTTTCTTTTCAAACACATAGGCATATTTCCTTTTAATATCAAGTTATTTCTACCAAAAGCACTCCAACCAAGTTTAATTCTATGATTAATTTCCTCTATTATGTTTCCATCTGTATTAATAATCTGACCAAGGTATTTGTAACTCTTAACTTCTTCTAATTCATCATAATCAATCTTTATTTTCATATTTTGAGCAAATCGATTAAACATTACTTTAGTCTTTTTAACATTTATCTTTAGTCCTACTTTCCTCTTTATCTGATAACTCCTGCAACATTTCCTGCAGCTCGGAAGCATTATTTGCAAAAACAACTACATCATCTGCGAAATCTAAATGACTTAAATAATCTCCATTTACTTTCACTCCTTTAGTTTCCCATTTTAATCCACAAAATACTTCTTGCAGCACTGCTGTAAAAGTTTTGGAGATATGGAGTCACCTTGTCTTACACCTTTCTCAATGTTGACTTTCCCAGTATCATTATGTAATCTAATTGTTGCTGTTGCATTTTTATAAATATTCTTTAAAATATGACAATATCCTGGATCTATACCTTGATGATCCAATGCTTTAATCACTGAAGAAATGTTTATAGAATCAAATGCCTTTTCATAATCTACAAATCCAAAACATAATGACAACTCATATTCATTTGTCCTTTCTATAACTTCTCTCAATACTTGAATATGATCTACTGTACTAAAACCACTTTTAAATCCAGCTTGTTCTCTTGGTTGGTGAAAATCCAAGGTTCTCTGTAGACGAGTTGTAATTATCTTGGTAAAAATTTTATATAAAACTGATAAAAGGCTGATAGGTCTGTAATTTCTAATATCTTCTTTATCACCTTTTTAAATATTAATATTATTACTGCATTCTTCCAATCATCTGGTACATCCTTATCATTTAGACATTTGGTATATAACTTTGCTAATATTTTTTCTGTTTCTTCACCTGCTTCTTTTAATATATCAATTATAATTCCATCATTACCTGGAGCCTTTCTTTTTTTCATACATTTAATTGCATTTCTCACTTCTTCATTTAAAATTCTGGGCAATTCGGAAGATGTAATAGATATAGGAGGTACTTGTTCTTTATTACTATATAATTCTTGATAAAAATCTTCTACCAATTTCATAATGTCATCCCTCTTTTTAGTAATAATTCCATCTTTTTTCCTTATTGCAGATATAAATTTCCTACCAATACCAAAATGTTGTTTTACATTCTTAAGACTTTTATTTTCTTCTACAGCTTTTCTTGCTAGTTCACAGTTATACTTTCTTATATCATTTTCAACTCTTTTCCGCACCATTTTACAAAATTCGAGATATTCAATTCTTTTTAATGCATCATTCTTGCATATCTTCATATTCCTTCTTTTCTTCATAAGTTCTCTAGTCTCAGTAGAAATTTTATTAGTCAATTGCTGCTTTTTCTACCAGCTATCTTTGTTGCAGTTTTTAAAAGTGTATCAGTTATTTTCATATTAATTTCATTCAAATCTGAATCATGTTCAAAATCTACTAATACTTGAAACCGATTTGTAAGTTCTAATTTAAATTCATTAGAATGTTTCTGAAGATTAGGAATATCAACTGTAAATATAGTTTTTCTTAATAATTTTTGTCTCTCTAGTTTTACATTAACATGTATCTTACCCCTTACTAATCGATGATCACTTCCTGTGTTAAATTTATTAAGAACATTACAATCTTGAAATATGTATTTCCTGTTAGTCAAAATATAATCCAATTCTGCTGTACCTTCATTTGGATGCTTCCATGTCCATTTCCTTCTAACATTTTTCTCAAAAAAAGAATTCATAATATAAAGTTTTTCAGACGTGTGCTCTTCCGATCTTCCTCTCTCATTTCTATTACCATAACCAAAATTACCTACAACACTTTCATCTTTCATTTGTTTACCAATTCTAGCATTAAAATCTCCCATAACAATTTTAAAATGTTGTTTACTCTGATCAAAAGCCTTTTGTACATCCATATAAAAATCTTCTACTACTTCATCACTGTGAGAACTTGTTGGGGCATAAACCTGAATTATCTGCATTTGATATCTGCTATTAAGTTGTATAACTAATCTTGCCACTCTGTCTGATACACCATCAATCTCCACAATATTGTTCTTCCACTTTTTATTTATAATGAATCCTACTCCACTTGTATTTCCAATATTTGTGCCTTTATAATAGAGCATATGTCCACTTTTTAAATCAATTGTCTCTTCACCTTTTCTTCTAACTTCACAAAGTCCAATAATATCCCATTTAATATAAGAGAGTTCTTCTTCTAATTCTTGCAATCTTCCTTCACTTGAAAGTGATCTGCAGTTGTAAGTACCTAAATAAAAAGTCGTCATCAAATGGCAGCCTGGGTCCGCCTCCAGGATATTCTTAGCACCCTCCGCCTTCGGCCACCAACCGCTGCCTTGGTTGGTGACTTTACAGCCTCCTGGGATTAAGGGCCATGCTTTATTTTTGTCTGTCATAATTGTATAATTGGGAAAAATCTTTATCATTTACACAAACATTCATTCTGCCTTATCAGGCACTGAGAAGAAAGACCATGGTGTTTCTTGATCTTAAACTCAGAGGTAAAAAGCCAATAAACTCACCACGCTGGCTAATGCGTGTTGGTGAGCAGCCCATCCATGTTCGTATACTATATGAATAAACATATAGTAATAACAGCTGCAACGACAAGAACGTATGGAGTGGACATTAGGAATTTGCCCTGCTCGGTTCCTTTAAGGCCTCCAAGAGGAATCAAAGGGTCTCCTTTCAGTTAATAGCAAACTCCTTTCTGCAGCCCATATATATATAACTTCATCTTGTATATTTAACATTAATTACAGATATTACATTTATCATAATCATTGTCATGTAATTACATTACCTGTGATATTTCCCAACATTCAGATGAATAACATTTTATTCTTGCATGTTTTAATAATGAAATAATAAATGCAGCAATGCAGGCACATTAATGAGAATGATTGTTATTGTACTGTTTTCTGTAGCAGTATAACTGTGCAATTCGAGAAAGAGTGTTCTGCATATGAAGGTAAGCAACACCATTATTATATACAGTAACTAGTGTGTTGTTTTGGTCAGTTATAACAATTATGCTCATCTAAAGCTAAGCAGCTTACATCTTTAAGAAAATTTATCTATAGACTTCTGCCAGTCCATGAAACCTTATCCTTATTTTTGCCGGTCTGCAGGTGTGAAAAGGTTGAAGACCACTGCACTAAAGATTGCAACTTGACCATAGAGATTGAAATTATTGATATAAAGAAGTTTATATAAATCTCTTCAAACAGGCAAATATAAAATGTTCTGAATGCAGACTAATAAATAGTCAATTATAACATTACAAACTACAATTATAATTTTCAAATTGCACCCAAAGTATTACTTAAGTGATTATTTACAAACCCATTTAACTTTGAACATTATTACATTTATTATTTAAGTAATACTTTGGGTGAAATTTGAAAATTATAATTGTAGTTTATAATGTTATAATTGACTATTTATTAGTCTGTATTCAGAACTGTTATATTTTCCTGTTTAAAGAGGTTTATTTAAATTTATTTGTGTAGTCAAGTTGCAATCTTTAGTTTCTATATAAGTATATTGGACCATTAATAAAGATGGGATTTCACCTTTATTGTTAGAAAGAGATTGCTTTTACAACAGTTGGAAATTGTTGATCATATTGGGATTATCTAAGTTTTGACTGGCTTTTGATGATTATTTACAAACCAATTTATCCTTGAGCATTATTACACTGATTATTTAAATATATATATAAAAGTCCATAACTTTTTAAGTGTATAGTAAGCATATACAAAAATGTAATTAGTAATAATAAACTGAGAATGTATGTATACGCATGTTTATATATATATATACTGCGTATATATGTTCACTCATTCACAATCACTTAAAAAAAATATTATACTGAATTTATTTATTTTTTAAAGAAAGTATCAAAATATGACCTTTCTCAAGATGTGATATATCGGAATAATCAAGTTTTATAGCAATTAAACATAATCTGGGGACAATCTAAATCTTCAATATTTTTTTCATCTTATGAAATCATGATAGCAGACTCATTATCACAGATATATTTTGATGTTTTTAAGTCTATATGAATTTCAGAATCTGTATAGTCAATCCTATTTGCAGTTACTCATTACTCATTTTACATTTTCTGGCAAATTATTCATGTAAACTTTAAATTTTCGGGTGCAATATAAAAGCATTTATCCAGTTCTTTTTTTTTTCTGTTACTTTTATTTTATTGGTTAAAAAAAATTATGAATTTTCTTAAATTTCATAAAGCTTTTAGATTTATGCTTAGAAAACATTTTATATGAAATACTATACCATTTCACACTGTTAGAAGAGAAAAAAAAGTGAAAAATAAAATATATATGCTTTGCACACAACAAATATTATTTATTCACATATGGTGCCATGTGTCTAAATTGTAATATTTAAAATTTTGAATTTAGTGGGGGTGCTACAAAACAAAAAAAAGACTCCTGTTATATCGTTTTGCATTTTAATTTTTTTGTTTATTTACATGTTTTGGGATAGTACATAACTGATATTAATGTATATTAATAAAAATATATTGTGGTAGTACTATATTTTATAATTATCATAGGATCAAGACATTTCTGATTAAATCTGTAATTAATTACTTAACAAGTCATTATCATCATCATCATCATTTTTAACAATTATCAATATATCACAGGACAATGGTTTGTAAATTCACTTTTTCTAATCCATAGCCTCTTTTCTATTTCTTATTTTATCTGCCCATCTCACATGTGGTATTTTTTTATGATCCAATTTAAAACTTCAATTGTCCATCTATTATCATTTCCTCAATAAATATATTCAGCCCAGCTTCATGCCAATTCTTAATTCTTTCAATAATGTCAATAATAGTTGCTTGTTCTCTTACCCATATATTTTAATTTTTTTTGTAACTCCAATATGCCTGAAGTCTCTGAATTGCTCTTCTGTCCTAGTCTCAGATTCATAATTAAGAACTAATAAAATACATCAATTAAAAAATTTCCTTTTCAAACTCATACATCTATTTCCTTTTAATATAAAGTTATTCCTAGAAAAAGTACTCCACCCAAGTTTAATTTTATGTTTAAGTTAATCCATTAAGTTTCCACATGTATTAACAATCTGATCAAAAATATTTGTAGTTGTTAACTTTTTCTAATTCGTAATTATCAATTTTTATTTTTTTTTCTACTTAGAAAATGCATTGAACATTAATCTTTTTCGCATTTATTTATAGCCCTAAATTGTTACTTTCATTTTACAATCTCTTGCAACTTCTCCTGGAGCTCTGAAGCATTATTTGCAAAAATAACCAAATGATCTGCAAAATCTAAATGACTTAAAATTCTTTTTTTTTTCTCCCTTAATTTCTCATTTTAATCCACAAAATACTTCAAAAACCACTGTAAAGAGTTTTGGAGATTTAGCATCACCCTGCCATACACCTTTCTCAGTATTTTGATAAATATTCTTTAAAATATAACAATATCACAAGATCTTTAATCTTGATGATCCAAAGCTTTAATCAATATAAAAATTCTTACAATATCAAATGCCTTTTCATATTCATATTTTTGGGTCTTACCTAAGCTTGTTTTTTGATTGATCACAATTCAAATTAGATGTAGATGAGCTGTAATTATCTTGGTAAAAATTTTGAATATAATTGATAGACGAATGTTATTTTCTTTATTATCTTAAATATAAATATCACAATATTCTTCCAAACATCTAATATATCCTTATAAGTTATACATTTTCCATTTTTTTCATCTGCTTCTTTTAAAATATTAATTACAATTCCATCACTTTCCAAAGCATTTCCACTCTTCATAGGTTTAATTCTCTATCTCATTTCTTACCAGGCAATTCAGAAGATGTAATAACTCTAGGTTTCTTAAAAAAATGTATGAATTATTTATATTGAATTATATAAATATAAAACCTTTTTATACATTTCATGTGATGAAATATCCTGGATTTATATTTTAATGATTCAAAGCTTTAATCTACATAAAAATGCTTCTAGGATCAAAAGCTTTTTCTATAAACTACAAATCTCATGCATAATAGCAATTTGTATTCATTGTATATTTGAATGTAATCCACTGTGCTGAAATCTTTTTTTTTTTATGATTATCTTGGTAAAGATTTTATATGCTTACACAAGTTGTTCAAACAGTAGTGAACTCTCTATATAGTTGTGCCATTTAGTGCAAACCTTAGTAATCAATGAATGCAATAAGCTTTGTGCATAAAATCCCTATCTATTGCTTATTCGTCCAATATCCCCAGACTAGTTCTAACTTGTGGTATCTGTATGGAGAGTTTTATATTGGTTTAATAGCTTGGGTAAGCATAAAAAATGATGATCATGTGATGTTTTAATGGTTTTATACTAATCCTGCACATAAAATTATAATAACTGTAGTTTTTAAAAATCAAAGATACCAAAACATATAGCTACTGAACTGGGTTCAGATCTATATGATTATACATGTAAATGATCTTGGATTGAAAACATTGTTTTCATTTTGGGTTCATAGATTCATAGGTAACTAAATCGATAAAAGATGGCTTGCTGGAGGGTTGCATTAAATTCTGATATAGGTACAGTATTATAAGATCCAAGACTCCTCACTGATAAAAGTCACAAGCTAGAAACTAGTCTAGAAATATTGGATGAGTCAGCACTAGAAATAAATTTTATGCACAAATATTATTGCTTCCATTGATTAGTAAGGCTTGCACTGGGTGGCACTACTATATAGGGAGTTTGCTATCTTTCTTAAATATCAATATTATTGAATTATTCTAATCATCAAGTATATCTTTACAATTCATATATTTGATATATAGTTTTTCCAATAATTTTCCTTTTTTTTTTTATCTGCTTTTAAGATGTCAATAACAATTCTACATTTTCTGGAGATTTTTCCTTCTTTGTAAATTTAAATCTGTCTGTTCAAAATCCTTGGAAATTCAGAAGCTATTATTACTCTAGAGCAGCGTTTCCCAACCTGTGGTACGCGTACCACTGGTGGTACGCGAGTTACTGGTTGGTGGTACGCGAAAAATAATCAATAATGGCAGACATAAAAAAAATCAAATCATAAAAATATCATAGAAACGTTTTTTCCTATAATTCATAAAAATTATTTTAATTAATAATATTATACAGTAAAGTTGTTAATATGTACAGTCGATGATCGAAAATCCAGCAATCGATATCGTTTTTTTGGAGTGCATTTTTAAATTTAGCCGTTAGCCATTAGTAACTTGAGATATTGCCGCCACTGTTGTCATGGTGCTGCACTCTTGTTCACTTCCCCGTGCGGCTTACAAGTGACAGGTTATTGTTTGTGATTGTATCGTCTTTGTTTATTAAAATTCATTGATCCCCATATAACCCGCTTATTCGAATTTAGACAAGAAGGACAGTTTTTTTTTTGAAGACAATTCTTTTGATCTTTCTTCGAAATTGTATGATTTTGGTTGGCTTCATTCAGGTGATTGCATATTTAACTGATATTTTTTTGCAAATAAATAACTTAAATTTGACACCTCAGAACAACTCGATAACGATCTTTAATGTTAATGATAAAATTGAAAATATGATTAAGAAATTAGATTTTTGGAAGCAGTGTATTGAAAACAATCAACCGAAAGTATTCAAAACTCTACATATTTTTTTGTTTGAAAATAAGGTTAGTCTGTCTCAAGATATACGAGAAAATATAATAGCACATTTAACAGGATTAAAATTGTCTTTAATGGAATATTTTGCAAAACCCGAAAACACAAATGATAAGTGGATTTCAAACCCCTTCTATGAAGAACATTTAGAAAAAGCTACATCATTATCAATAAAAGAGAAAGAAAATTTAATAGAATTATCGACACAATCTAATTAATTTTGGTTAAACATTAAAGATTATGAACAACTTTCTGAGAAAGCTCTTAAATTATTATTACCATTTACTAGTATGAAATTAGTAGAGAAAGAGCTTTTTCTTCATATATTTAAAAAAAAAAAAGTATTGAAACAAATTGAATGCAGCTGTAGACTTAAGGGTATACCTCACATCTTTTGAACCAAATTTCAAAAAATTATGTTTTTCGAAACAAGCACAAGGATCTCATTAAATTTATTTTATAAAAATATTTGATTATGATAAAATATATTAATTGTTTTTTTTATAATTTTGTGTTTTTATTAAAACCATTTATTAGTAAACGAAATATGACAAAATAGTAGATAAATATGAAACTTTGAACAAACACACATATATATATGTTACAGTGAATTTATATTTTCAGTGAGTTTATAATCGTTTAAGCATGTTTCAATGTAATTTGTCTCATTGTGATGTGAATACATGGTCACCCTATAATATTTATAATGCAAATAAAATAACACACTCGCAATAAATTTCACAAAATACAATCATTTTTACGAAGTGGTACAATTTAGCATGATGTACTACCAAGTGGTACGCAAGCCAAAAAGGTTGGGAAACGCTGC
>JAQFVV010003407.1:0-11273 GCA_028023455.1 Epiperipatus broadwayi | reverse complement strand
TGGAAAAGTTTAAAAGTCTGTGTTCAAATCCCCTCTAGGTTCTTTATGGAATAGCTTGCCCTCAAATTGGATGTAATGCTATATACATCGGGAAATGCGGGCTAATATTGCCACCAGGATATATCAATACAAATATTTGTATAACAAAGCCAAAAATAAAAATGAAACTAGGTCAATATTCTGGGAGCACCAAGTTACAACCACTCAGGTTTTTGAACCAACTGAAGCCAGCATTATTTGTTCTGAGAGAGAGACGATGTTAAGAGAAAAGTGAAGGAAGCCTATCTGATAGCCAATAACAACAGTGCCATCAACAAAAGAGAGGCTTGCTTTACTCTCTCCAAGGCATGGAATGTTTAGAAATTTGCATATTTGAATATTTTATGTGAACATTTATACGTTATTAAAAAAGCGTTATTTATCATGTGTCATTGGTTAATTAGCTATGAATATGAGGTTTAAATATTGCCCCAAACCAGCAGTTTTTTTAATTAAGGGAAGCTTCACCCGTTTATATATATTTAACATATTTATTATCTAATTAAATAAAAAAAGTAAATAAATAAAAATTAAAGTGAAATCGAACTTCAATTATTGGGTTTTCAGCTAGACTAACTTTGACCAAAACATATTTACTAGTATACCAACAATTGAATTATTCGGTGTCAGAATCAATTTTAGAAATTACTATAAAATTTTACTTTGTGAAATATTATGACAAAAGAAAATGATTTCCAATTATTTCTATTAAAAAGAAAAATGTCTTGAAATGAATAATAATATCATTGGTTTAGAAGAACCAATATTAACTTCAGTCTTTATATCAAGACTATTAACTATACGTACTATAATATCAAAAACTTTTTAAAAGTAAAAAAAAATACATTAATACTTTGATAATAATAACTTTATCACTTGAGAATAGCATAAAACGACAAACAATCTATTGCAAAATACAATACTTTTTAATGAAACAAAATATTTTAACTTCCTGATAATCTCTTATGCATACTAACAACTCAAGAGTTCAGATGTCATCAAATAGAAAGTTATCATTTCATACTGTAAGCAGCAAAAATATCTGTGTGTGAAAATTTGTACTGGCTGTATAATCCTCTAATAACTTCTTCAATTAACCCTCCCTGGTAAAAAAGATAGCCAAAATATATTATCAAAGTCATTTAAGTATTACTACAGATCACAATGATATTCTCAATAAATAAAAATTATCTCAACTCTAGACTAAATGTTTACTCACTCACTTCAGAAATTGCCTAACACAGTAAATATCACTAATTAAATCATTTTTGTAGAAGAAATTTTCTATCAAAACAGTTATTAGTTATCATAATATTCAGTTTAATAGAAAATATGGATAAAACAGATGATTGGTGTTTGATGTCAAGTGATCTTAGCTGTTTATCTGAAAAAATTAATCTTGAAAAATAATCAATATTGCATAGCATACAATTACATTGCAGTTCATACTTTTATCTAAGTAGAGTACAATAATAGAGTGTGAAGATAATTTGTCAAAAAACTCAGTTCATTAATTTCACACTTCATCATTCTAAGACAAACATTTTTATAAAATTAAAGGTGTGGGAGTATGCTGATATAGTTAAGATAAAAAAATATGTCAAACATGCTACACTACATAAAATTTCTATTAATTCATGGAGAATCACATCATATTCAAGAACTGTTTTGCCACTAATAACATATCTATGGCAAACATTTAATGTTATTTTAATATTACTGACTTGGACACATAGAAACAATGTTTTAATGCCATTGGAATATCATGTCCAGCACTAACTGGAAATTATGTCTTGTTAATGTTTTGGATTAATGATAATATTTATTTCTTTTTAAATGTAGAACTATTTCTAAAATTAAGTGCTGTGTTCAGGATATCTATCAGTTCCCCATGTGATAGACAGTTGAATGATTTTCTGATATAAAGATAAGCTGTAAATTACAAATAAACAATGCCTAACCAAGAGTATATCCTACTGGCTTGCAGAATAGTAAATTAATTCATCAATAGCTAGGTACTATTTCTGATATAAACTGTCTTCTCTGTCTTCTTTTCCTTCTCTAGTTATCTAAATTAATGTAGGGCCATTGTCGTGAATTTTCTGTGCCATTGGTCATTATCCTACAGTAAATGTGACAATGACATTGTGTATTTGTGCAATGACACACAACATTTCAACAATTTTTTTTTAAAAAAAATTTCTTTAGCCCAAGCCTTGAGAATTAAGAAAGCAATGATGGGGACAGGTTTAGTAGACTAACAATCTTTAGTTGTGATCTTTGCTTAAGGTAGTACCATAATTAATAAGTTGGAACTTTATTTTAGACCAGAGCTTCAGTTAGTAAAGGTTGTATATTTAGGTAGAACTATTTAGGGAACTCCTACTTAAATCCATAATAACATCAAATGGCCTCAATTTCTTATGTTTTCACAATCTATTAGCACAGTAACAAATTTTTCCAAACAATATTGCCACTTAGTACAAATCATATCAGTACCAGAAAAGGTAGTCTAAAACTGGCTTGTGGCACACAATCTGACTTGGTTGCTTTGTCTAGCAGATTATTATTATTATTATTATTATTATTATTATTATTATTATTATTATTATTATTATTATTAATAATAATAATAATAATAATAATAATAATAATAATAATAATAATAATAATAATAATAATAATAATAATAATAATAATAATAATAATAATAATAATAATAATAATAATAATAATAATAATAATAATAATAATAATAATAATAATAATAATAATAATAATAATAATAATAATAATAATAATAATAATAATAATAATAATAATAATAATAATAATAATAATAATAATAATAATAATAATAATAATAATAATAATAATAATAATAATAATAATAATAATAATAATAATAATAATAATAATAATAATAATAATAATAATAATAATAATAATAATAATAATAATAATAATAATAATAATAATAATAATAATAATAATAATAATAATAATAATAATAATAATAATAATAATAATAATAATAATAATAATAATAATAATAATAATAATAATAATAATAATAATAATAATAATAATAATAATAATAATAATAATAATAATAATAATAATAATAATAATAATAATAATATCAGTAGTAGGGGTTGAGCAGGAGGCAGTGGTAGTACTAGAAATAAGTATTATAAATTCAATTTTCCCCTAAACATAGGTAAACTCTTTAAGAACAGAATGGAATACTGCAATCATGAGTAAGGAGCTGTCAAAATTTTAAATAGATATAGATGCTCTTAATGAAACTCATTTTCCTGAAGTGGATAGTTACAAATTTTTTTGAAAGAGCAGATCACTCTCAGAAATGAGAATGAACATACTAGATTTGTATAAAGTCTATTTTAGAATCTTCTATGTTTGGAATTCTTTGTTGTATCAATAAAAAGCTAATGGTGTTAAAGCTTGTCTTGCACAATATGGTATTTGTGCATGCTCTAATCTTAGATCAGATAATTCAGAGAAGATTTTTATTCTTTGCTGCATAGTATTATTACAGCAATGTCATTAAAAAATCAAATTTTCCTTCATGTTGATACAAATATAATAGATTTGAGCTAAAGTTGTTGAAAATAATGAAATTGATTCTATAACTTCAAATTGTCTGTTGTTACTGAATTTTTATACAACACATGAATTGATTAACACAAATATTTTGATCAGATGGAAAAACACCTGTAAAGAAACATGGATGCAATCACACTTAAAAACATGCATTTAAGAGATTGCATCATAGTTAGGAATCAAAGTATAAGTATATATTACATGAATATTTGTAAGGGCAGATTGTTGAATGGTTCATAGATTAGTTCATTCCAAGATTAAAATGATAGAGCATTAAAAAAATAGATATTATTTCAATAATATTCAGAAGAAAATTGATGTTCATTCTATAGAAGTATCTACTATAGGTACTAAAGTTCAACAGCTATTAAAGACTAATATAGCTAATCTGGATCTTCAAGGCTGTCATATTACTGGGCCATGAAAGTCTTGAATGTAAATCTATTCTTAGGTTTACTAATGATCTTATTAATAATTTATTAAAAGAAAACATGACATTTTCTGCTTGTCAGAATAATAAATTAAATGTGGAAGATATGAGGGAAGAAGTTAAATGACTGACAAGAAGGCTTAAAAGTAATTGGTAAATTAAAATTGGGAAGAAGATATAGACATTCATTGATAATGATTATTCTAGACCTTTTTTTTAATGTATTGAATGCAATGTATAGACTTGAGAATCATAATGATATTAAATCCAGAAATGAAACTCTCATATATGAAGGCAATAAAATTGTGAACAGGGGTATAGAACATTTGATTATTTTTTAAAATAGTGACACAAGAATTGAGATGATGGCATTTAATGATATATCCATTTATCAACTCATTTAGACTTGAACAAATATATCCAATTTAGTGAAGTTAGAACATTTCTTGCAAAGACTACAGATTCTAATAAAATACTTGGAAGTTTTAAATATAATGATGATATAGTAACTTTAAATATTGGAATTTTTTTAGGGATATATAGACCAATGAAGTTGTGCATGATCTTAAGGATGCTTCTAGTGTTTAAATTTTTAAAAATAAATGGAATAGACAGAGTAGTAGTATAGATTAAAATTATTGTCCAGAATATAAGATACTTTCAAGAATTTTGAACTTTCAATCATACATGAATGGTTTTTGTTGCCAGGCAAGTACAAGAAAAGTATCAGGAACAAAAGGGTGATTTATATATTGCTTTTGCTGATTTGGTTGAGGCATTTGATTCAGTTAATCAAACAGGTTTATGACCATGAACTTAAAAGGTTGTCCATCAAAATGTATTTGTAGTATACTGCTTCAACATGATGGAATAAAAGGAAATGTTATTACTGCAAGTGGAAATCTGAGGCATATAAAATTAAAACTGGTGTTAAACAGAAATGTGTACTTGTCCCAACATTGAGTTCAATTTTTATGATAACAGTTTTGAAAACTATTTATATGCATCTTTATGAAACAGAGATCCAGATGTGATACAGGTTTGGAAAATTAGAGATTCATCTTCTTGGATCCTGGATTTATAGAATTCTGATAATTGTACTATTTTTACCAATTCATAAAAATGATTTACAGAATGTACTTAATGCTCTTGATGCGACATTTAAAGATTTTGATTTATTAATTAATGTTTAAAAAACTCAAGTTCTTTATTAGCCAATAATGGAAGAAAAATCTTCAGTAACTTTTATTTTGGATGATTATCGACTTGAGAATATAAACCATAATGGTTTTATAAAAAAAAAGTGGTCTTAGATATTAAGGTACAATAGAATCTCCGTGGTATTACTGCTTTTAACAAGCTAAAAGATAGGATAAACAGAGAAATAATTATTGAAACTAAATTAATTGTTAAAAGCTGTTATTTTTTACCTAATTTATTGCATAGTAGTGAGTTTTGGGTGCTTTATAAATACTACATAAAACATTTTAAAAATTCATTTAAAGATCCTTTGAAAAATTTTAAAAATACAATGGCAAGATCATAAAATCTATCAATATATTCGTAAATTTTCTGGGTGTAATATTCTAGAGTCTACTATTATACATATATAATATCTATGTTGGATTGGATACATAAAATAAATGAACAGTGGACTTCCTAAAAGGGTAATTTATGGTGAGCTTGAGCATGGTTTCATGGGAGAGGTTGACCACACCTATCTTATGAAGACAATCTCAATGATCACATGATTACCATTTCTTATGCTTGCTCATAACTGTTATTAAAACAGGCAATACTCTCCATACAGTAGTGCCACTCAGAGCAAATCAGAGTAATCAATGAATGCAAGAAGGTTTGTGCATAAAATCCCTATCTTGTGTCAACTCATCCAATATCCCCAGACTAGTTTCTAGTTTGTGGTTTTCATGAGTGAGGAGCCTTGAATCTGAAAGCATCACATCTAGATCTTAGGATCTAATGCAACCCTCCACAAACTAGAAATTAGTCTGGGGATATTGGATGAGTAGCACTAGATAGGGATTTTATGCATAAAGTATCTTGCATCCATTGATTACTCTGGCTTGCACTGAGTCACACTAGTGTGTGGAGAGTTTTGCCTGTTTTAACATATTGAAAAAGCATAAGAAAAGGTTATCATATGATGTTTAGTGGTTTAACACCAATCCTGCCTAATAGAATAATGGTGGCTATGGTTAATAAAGAACCAAAGACACCAAAATGTCTGGGCACTAAAACTGAGTTTAGACCTACATGACTATATAAGCTAATGAGCTTGCATTGAAAATATTATTGTGTTTTCAATTTTTAGTCTCATAGTTTTGTAGTTAACTAAAGAGATAAAAGGTGACTGCTGGAGAGTTGCATTAGATCCTAAGATCTAGATGCAGTGATCTCAGATTCAAGGCACCTCATTGATAAGAGCCACAAACTAGAAACTAGTCTGGGATATTGGATGAGTAGACACTAGATAGAGATTTTATGCACAAACCTTCTTATATCCATTGATTACTCTGGCTGAGAGTTTTGCCTGTTTTGACAATCTCAAAGATATTCTAAAGAAATACAATACTGATTACTTCATTTAAAACAATATTTCAGAGAATAGGCTACATTGGAGAGCTATAATTAGATATGGTATTGAAATCTTTCAGAAAAAAAAAATTTCTGCTGAAAATATCAAACAAACAATAGCTAGTATTTATATTGTTGATATTTTTCCTCGTCAATATTTGTTAATCATTAGTATTTTTCTTATTAAAACTTTTAGAAAAATGAAATCACTATTTTTTTCCATTGTCATATTAAAATCTTTGTGCTGGTTGTGTGTGTGTGTGTGTGTGCATTAAGAATTTGCTTTAAATTGTTAAGTTTTAGCAGTCATGTTATAATGGCAAACCAACATCAATCTTATAATAATTTTTTTTTTTTTTAAACATTCCCCATTGTAAAACCACCAGTATCCAAATAAACTAAATTCATGGTCAACATGTGAAAGGTTCTGTAGTTTGATTATTATTGATATACTTGTGATCATTTTTTATTTGTGACTTGAAATTTACCATGAAGCTTTCTCCTAGTTTTAGCAGAAATCATTTTATTAATTGATAGATTACTTGACAATAAATAGATAGCTAACTAGTTAGACATGGGTCTGTTAATTGCAAATATTATAAGTTTAGAAATCCACATCTATCTAAAGAAAATTTCCAAGTTTCTCTCAGATTCAAAATGTCAAGAAATTTACATTAATGATTTAAGAATCAGTTTTTGAACTTATATATAACAAGACATGATCACTATCTCAGACTAGCACATAATTGTTATTAAACAAAACAAAACTCTCCATACAGTAGGTGCAGTGCTCTCAGATCCAAGGCTCCTCAGTGATGAAGGCCACAAGCCAGAAACTAGTCTGGGAATTTTGGATGAGTAGGCACTAGATAGGGATTTTATGCACAAGCCTTCTGGCATTCATTAATTGCTCTTGTTGGCACAAGATGGCACTACTGTATGGAGAGTTATAAAGGGGGGTGGGTTTTTAAATTGTAATATTATTAAAAAGAATGGATGGAATATAAGAAGTAAGCAAAAGGAATTTGATTTTGATATAAATATAGATATGGAGAAGGAATGGGTTTGTAAAATTAATGGTAAGAAAGTAATTTATAAATGTAATGGAGAAGAAAGAATTAAAAAAATTTATAAAAGAGTAGTTAGGAAAGAAGAAATTGTTAAAATTGGATTTTTGAATATGCAAGGTGGTAGGAAACCAGAAAAGTGGATGGAATTAAATAAAACAATTGAAAATGAAGAGCTTGAGGTATTAGCAGTAGTGGAAACACATTTAAGAGAAGAAAAAGAACCTATTTTGGAACAGTTGGTATGGCAGGGAGATCTAAATAGAAAAGAAAAAGAAAAAAGGGGTGGTGGTATAGGTGTTATATCAAAAAAATATTTAAATATTGTTAAATGTCAAGAACACTTGTGGTTTGAAATAAGGTTGGGTAGACAAGAATGGATGGTGGCTATAGTTTATATAGCTACTGGAGATAGTCAAATTATATTGGAGTGGAATAGTAACATATACGAATGTTTAGTTAAGGATATACAAAGTTTTAAAGAAAAGGGGAAGAGAATAATGGTTATAGGGGATATGAATGGACATATTGAAGAAATTGATGATGTAGATAATAAAAATGGACAGCTTTTGAAGAATTTTTGTCAGAAAGTGAATTTGAGTATTGGAAATTTATTAAATATTTATGAGGGACAATACACATGGTCCAGAAATAATATATTTCACACAATAGATTATGTATTGGTAGAGAAAGAGGGAATAAATAAAATACGGAAAATTAAGGTATTTGATAATGAAGAAAAAGTATGCACTAGTGATCATAATTTCATTGTAATTGAAATGGTTAGTAATGTGATGGAGAATAGAAATAAAAGTAGAAATAATAGTGAAAGATGTGGATGGAGAGTAAATGATAAGAATAAGTTGGAAGAGTATAAAATACAAGTTGAAGAAATAATGGAAGAGTGGGTTGGGGATGAGTATAAGGATTGGTGTAAGGAAGTAGAAAAAGTTGCAAATAGGGTTTTAGGTGAGAATATTGAAAAGAATAAAAGTAATAAAAAAATTAAAATTAGTAAAGGTGTAAAAGAAAGGAAAGAAGCATGTAGAGAATATAAGTGTGCTATTAAGAATAAGGAAAGTGAAAAAGATATTAATGCTAAATGGGAAAAGTACTTAGAAAAGAAGAAGTTGGCTAAAATAGATATTTATAGAGAGAGAATGAAATTGAATAGTAAATTGTTGGAGGATATTAATAAAAGTGGAAGAGATGGAAGTAAAAAATTTTGGAATTATATTAAAAGGAGAAATGTAGGGGAGAGAGAGTTAGTATTACTAGATGATGAGGGAACTGAGTGTAGTTCTAGAGAAGATTTAGAGAGAATCTTAAATAGTTATGTAATGAATATAGAAAAGATGTTAAATGTGAATGATAGAATATTAGAAAATATGAAAGAATCTAGTAATGGGAATATTAGTTTTTCAGAAAATGAACTAAATGAGGTAGAGAAGAAATTGAAAAGTGGGAAGGCAAGAGGTTTAGATGGATGGGCAGCAGAGATGGTAATGAATTTAGGATATAGGGCAAAAGTAAAGTTATTATCCTGTTTTAATAAAATGGCACAGAATAGAGTTTTCCCAAGTAGTTGGAGTAATACAAGAGTAAGGTTATTATTTAAAGGAAAGGGTAAGGATCATAGAAAGTTGAATAATTATAGACCGATAGCGGTAACATCAGTTTTATATAAAGTTTTCTCGTATATGGTGGCTAGTAAAGTTGTAAAATGGATGGAAGGGAATAATGTAGTGGGTGAAATGCAAGGAGGTTTTAGATTAGATAGGTGTATAGGAGATAGTTTATTTGTAGTTACACAACTTATGGATATGAGTAGGAATGCAGATAAACAGTTATATATGAGTTTTATAGATATAGAGAAGGCATATGATAGAGTAAATAGAAATAGATTATGGATAAGTTTAGCAAATTTGGGAATGGATGAAGCTTTAATAGATATTATTAAGAAATTATATGAAAATAATTATTATATATATCAATTAGAGAATATAGAATCAATTAAAGTTAAAAATGGTGTGGGACTAAGGCAAGGATGCCCTATGTCACCTATTTTGTTTGTGTTGTATTTGAGTGAAATGGAAAGAGCAATAGAAAGATTAGGAAGAGGGATAGAGATACCGTTAATAGGTAGTAAGGGAGTATATATTTTGTCAGGTCTTTTTTTTGCAGATGATATATTTTTGTGTGCAGAAAAAAGAGAAGATATGGAAGTTATGTTGAGGACATGTGCAAGGGTGGGTAAAGAGATGGGGATTAAATTTAGTGAAGAAAAATCAAATATAATGATGGTTAATACTGAGGAAAGAGAAGATGTAGAATTTTTATTGGGAGATATTAAGTTAAGTGTGGTGAATAGATATAGTTATTTGGGAATTATTTTAAGTAATCAGAAAAATTATTTGGATGAATGGGAGAAAAAATTGATAAATGAAGCAAAGAAAAGAAAGGGATCGATAAAGAAATTAACAGTATTTTCATATAATAAATATGATGTAGCTAGAATTATATGGAAAGGAGTTGCAGTAGCAGGGTTAACATATGGTAA
This sequence comes from Epiperipatus broadwayi, assembly GCA_028023455.1. Classification (NCBI taxonomy): domain Eukaryota; kingdom Metazoa; phylum Onychophora; class Udeonychophora; order Euonychophora; family Peripatidae; genus Epiperipatus; species Epiperipatus broadwayi. The sequence continues at coordinate 958 of JAQFVV010003407.1, read as the reverse complement.
TGATGCATTATATGTTAGTAAAAAGATATTAGATTATTTAGAAAAAACTCAAAGGGAAGTAGGAAGACATGCATTGGATGCAGAAGTATGGACAGCAAGGGAGGCAATTCAAGGAGAAATGGGATGGTCAAGTTTTCATATGAGAGATGCAAAAAGTAAAATGAAAATGTTTGGTAGATTGCAGTTTATGGATAATAAAAGAATAGCTAAAATAGTATTTAATTGGGTTATGAGTAAAGGGCAGGTAACAAGATGGGTGAGAAAGGTAATGCACTATGCAAAAGATTTGGATAAAGAATTTATATCAGTATATTTGTACAAAAGATGGGATGATTGTGTTAAGAGGATTATTGAGTGTTATAGTAGTAAGGAATGGGATAAAAGAATAAATTTATTAATAAAGACTAGGGAGTTAGAGAGATGGAGAAATAGTACGGAGAGTAAAAAGAGTTTAAATATATATAGAAATAAACAGAATATTAGGTGTGAGTTAATATATGATAATAGTAAGGAAAGTAGTTTATTGTTTAAGGCTCGAACGGGATCTTTAGCTACAAAAGAATATACATGTAAATGGAAAAATATGGGTGATTTATTTTGTAAATTATGTAAGGAAGGAATTGAAAATATTAGGCATTTGTTAATTGAATGTAAATGTTTGAAAACAGAAAGGGTACATATAATGAAGTTGTGGAAAAATAAATATGAAAAGAGTGATTATACAGAAAGTGAATTATTGGTTTTTATGCTAGGTTTGGGAAAAGATAAGGGGGATTTAGATATAAAGGTTATAGAGTTGACAAAAATTATGTTGTGGAAATGGGATAGAGCAGATTATGGGTAAATTTAGAGTGGGGAATGTAAAAGAAAGTGGCTAACAGGTTTATCTGGGCTTAATTGCTGAGATATTCTTGACTTCGTTTAAGGAGAAGCCATAATACATCACATCACATCACAT
>JAQFVV010003406.1:0-11278 GCA_028023455.1 Epiperipatus broadwayi | reverse complement strand
TTAAAATTAAACAGGAAGAAACTCTAAAATGAAGTATGGTAAGATAATGAAGCTGGAAATATAGTACATATTTCTGCTTCACCTAGTGCCAATGTCATCAGCACTAGTCTGGGTTTAAACCCAACCTTATTAACTGACACCCATCTCATAATAGGTGGAAGTATATTTTAATATTATAATCTTGTATATTTTATTCTTATTTTGTGATTAAAACTAACCTTTTATAATAATTATTTATTTTATAATATTTGTAGAGCTATATTATGTTTATTTTATTAAGTTGGTATTTATATGTACATTAGGGGATCAATTGTATTTTGAAAGTTTCTATTTAAGTTTTAGTCAAATACTAAATGTGAAAGTCATTGTACTAAATTCCTAAAATTTTTCTAATCTAAACTTTAATTAAATAGATTTTGTTAGTACAATGACTGATAAACTTAATATGCTTGTTGTTGTTTTTTTTTAATTAGCAAATCAACCCTTGGGGCATGTTCAGGCAGAGTTATAGAATTTCCCTCCAAAGCTGGCACATACCACAGAGAAGCGTTTAGAGCAATTACAATTGGTGGTCAGTATAGATTAAATCCTGTAGATAAGACCAGAAGATATAAATAGTGGAAAATTTGATTGAAGAAAGTTATTACAGAGTTTTACTGAAGAGTGATTAATCTATATACAAGACATCGTACCTAAAAGAATGGCTGGCTAAAAGATCGACCGTGCTTCCCGGAGCTTTGTCTCACCAGCTCATCAAGGCCATCCACTGCTGTCAACATCTAGCGGAGCCTATCTGTGTCCAGAAAACCTGCTAATACTCTGACTGTAACTGCCTCTATCAAACCGTGAAACATTTCCAATAGGTATTATTATAATCTCGAATAATCTATCAAGATCTCTTCCCATGTATTTTTTATTTTTATATATATATGTCTGTGAATCTAATTTTGCTCTCAAATGATTTCTTTATATTTAATCCTATTCTCATATGCTTTTTAACTTTCTTTTCCTTAATTTCGGTGCGGTCATTTATTTATAGATATTTATGACTTGATTATATATATATATGTTTTTTTGATTTTATTTATTAATTTGCCAATCTAAGCAAACTGGCGATTTTTAATTTATAAAAATCTTTTCTGTCATTTTTTTTCTTCATACAAAGGTTATTAACGTCCCCTTAAAATATATGTAATGCATTATAAATTAATACGTTCGCCAGATTGTTTTATGAATCAACATTGTAGGTTCGTTTTTTTTTTTAATATAAAAATTGATTTGTTTAACCCGGTGAAAATCCAGAACTTTGGCTAATTAACGCTTTTTTTTTTTTTCCATATGTCATAGCATCGGCCGGGACGCGAACCCACAGCCGTCTGCAACCAACTACTTGCTTGCATGACAGCTGCGATACCATATAAAATATTATTTATTCAATTCTGAAAGAGTGACTTATTAATTGTTTTTCTATGTATAACTGCTATTTCTTTTAGTTTCCATACTCTTAAAATATATGCTTTAATATTTTCCGTTATTATAAAACCAACGAAGGTGGTATTGATTTGTTTTAAATGGTAGGACAGGGAAGGGGGAAATCTTAATGTTTCTATTATTAATTAGAATCCTAACGTATGTGAAATATTCTCCCTATATATATATATATTATAAATGCATTGCGTGTTATAGTATTTCAAATAAGGGTCATTTATTTTGAAGCTGTAAATTTATTCAATGTTTTTAATGACATCCATTCATTATTGCGTTTCTGACATTTAGCCGGTCTTTGTGTTTACGTGCTTCTAATCTGGGAGTTGCGACAAGTTCGAACTCATAGATTTCTTATATCTAGTTCCATTGATAGTTGAGCTATCTGGAACCACTTTCTTCATATAAAATGCATCTAGCTGTGACCCATAAGTTTGGCACACGCTATGCCCATCTACTCACTTCATATATAAAAGGCCGCTCACATTGGTTATACCAGCAAAAGTCTGGGCCACGCCATGCCTATCCGTTTTTCTCTAAGCACCACCCAAGAAGGGGGTGTGAGATTTCGTTTTTCATCCAGAAGCACGACCTTTTTCCTCGTAGTTATTTTTAGGCTATTATGTCAGCACCGCAAACTTCTTCGTATTATTACTTCTTTTGCTTCATGACCCCGTTTTAATGCTATAATATTAAAATTAAGCTTTGTTTAAGATATATATATATAAACACCAATTACTTTTATTATTTAAGTTTATTTCAATCTTATTCAGTCCCACCATCGTAATTTATATATCTATTTAAGAGTATCTATATGCCTTGGGAAAAATAAAGCGTTCGTCTTATTATTTACAAAATAATTTTCATTAAATATTTTGTCATGGATTCAAATATAATCAAATGTTTTCAAATGTATTTTGTTTGTTTTCACGACCTCAATGGCGTGAAAATAATTTATATTATACATATGGGTATAATGAATTTCAGAACGCTCCCCTCAATCATATGTTAGTCACCACGTTTCAGAACCATAACCCAAAGCGTTAATAGCAATTTTATGTAACTTCTTTCTAATATTGATTGGCATTTTAATATTAGACCCACCAAAGATGTGTGTTTATTTGTAATATATTATTTAGCTAATAAAGAGCATATGAGAACTAATAGCGTGAATGACACTATGTAATCGCTTGCTCATTCACGCACACACTAATGTCTATAATTTATTTATAAATGTATAATAATTTGTCAGTATATTAAAATAATTTTATTGTCTAACTTATTTGAGTAGTTCGAATTCCTTTTTCTCCACTTCCAAATGTACAACCTAGTTGATATATATGTTAGTTTAGTCATAGTCAATAGATGTCTCATTGTCTTCTCAGCTTTGCTAGTCGGCCGAATTAAGATTAATTCTCATGAGCCATAACTATTATGTTATTCATTAGGTGTTCGATTTGGGACTTAGAGAGTGGGTTCGAATCCAGGCTGGTTCCTGACCTAAATCTTGGGCTTGACTGGGTTTGAAGTACATTTTGTGAGTTCCAGCTCATGTTAGATGGATAAACATATTTTTACCGGCTCAATAAGCGGTATTTAAATAAATATTTCTGGAGACTAAGAAGAATATAGTAATAAATTAAAATGGACTTTTTGAAGAGCAAATGTATTTGAGAATTTGGAGCAAACATAATAAAAATATATTTCATTCTTTTTTAAAACTAATGAGAATGCATTAAAATCATTTTTTGAAGTCAGTATTTGTAATACACATCAATGAATAAAATTAAATTCTTGCAGATATCAGCAATAATAAATAAATTTTATATCTTTTTAATACAAGTCATTTAAAATAATAATAATCAAGCATACTTAATAAATTTCAGTCTTTTATCAATAGTATGCCGATTAATAAGCATAAGTACAAAGCAGGGTTTTATTTTCCTTTTAAACATAATTTTATTTTGAATAAACAGATATTCTACTATAGCATTCAGTAACACAAATTTCTTTGAATATAACAAATGCATAAATAAAATCTTTTCGATTATTAAATTATTTTATAGCAAATAGATAGAATAATCTTAAAATGTAGCATTTATTCATATTTATTCATGATGAGACAAACATTTCATTCCTTTAAAGTAATTTCGAGATACCAATATTTTGAAAGAAAGCATCCATAAGTTATATAAATAAATAATTTTTTAATAATTATTAACAAATATTCACTCATTAATAATTAGCATCTTTAAATTCTCTCAACATTTGAACGGTCCTTCAATTTGGTTATAAAGTTCAAATTCTATATAAAATGAAATTATACCAAAAAAGAACATACTCAAAAAGCAATAGGATATTCAGTATTATTCAAATATAATCATTTCATAAAGTTATTTTAGAAACGAAGTTAAAATCTTTTTAATATTATTGTAAAATATCTTAAAACTTCTACCATATAACTTAGATATTATTCTTTTTAAAATGAAGTTTGACTATAATAAATGAATTGAAATTAACAATGTTCTTACTATGCAGGAATAATATCTTTGATTAAATTCTATTATCATGATAAATTTTCAAGACAACAATTTACTTTCTCATTCAATCTTGTTGAAGTTTAAAATCCTTGAAAAGTTTTTAATTATAAGATACCTGAATATATATTTACTGCTTAATAATGCATACTTTACCTAATTAACAAATAAAATTAGTTAGAAAAAATTAGCACTGTAAACAAACTATATGTGTGAAGATAAATACTTATAGGAAGGTGTGTATGGATAGGTGTATGTGTTGGTTTAACAATATCAGACTTTCATATAGTAAGATATGTGAAGGTCATTGATTGAATGACTGGCAATCGAAGTGTCCATTTTAGATAACCCACTTAACTGAAAGTTCAAAATTTTCTGACTGTTGCTAAAATTTTCTAAAAATAACTTTGACTAATTATAATTTCATCTAAACAGAAAATCAAAACAATAATTCATTGAGGATTATATCATCTTTTAAATAATTATTTAACATGTTATTTAGTAAACTGAAATCTATTCCAGTAAAAATATACATTATTTAAATAAAGTCAAAAACTTCACATAAATATATCGGAGAGACTTTCTTTTCAAAAAATTTTATTGATATACATATATAAACTACATAAATAAAATATAAATATCCAACGTTTCGTCCATTTTACAATAATAATATGGACTTTATCAAGGTTCTATAAAATAGAGAAAAAAAAACATTAAAGATAATAAAAAATAAATAATAAATAAAAAAATAGAAAATAAGAAAATAAAAAGAAAGAAGAAATAAATTAATAAAATAAAATAAAAATGAAATACCTATAAACCAAAAAAATGGAAAAATTGTATAACATAACATCTCCTTACAAAGTGAGAAAATTTTTAACACCAAAAAGAAAAAATATTCATAAAAACAGTCAATTCCCCTGTATAAATATATAAACTACTTTAACATTTTATTTAAACTAGGATTTAAAAGTTCTATATAAATACTCTCTTTGTTAAATCTTTCAAAGTAATTACCAATACATTCCAAAGGTCGAATTTCATAGTCTTTATGTCCTGTTTCCAACTTATGACAAAAGATAGCAGATTTCTTATCAATCATATGCTGATATAGTCTGGTCTTTAATTTATTCTTGCTTGTTCCAACATAGAATACATTGTTTTTACAGTTCAAACATTTAATTAAATACACTGAATTCATAGCTTCAAGCATATTAAATTCTTTATGATTAACCAAAGATCTTAAAGTTCTCTTCTTTTTGTATACAGGTTTCATATTTATACAGTATTTTTTATTAATTTTATTTAACAATTCATTTAATTTTAAAAATACAAATTTAGATAACTTAAAACCAATATAAATATTATTATCTATAAAAAAAAATTTATTTTTATTTTTACTTTCATCTTTATTACCATCATGTTCTTTAAATGTTTCATTATTTACATTTTTATTTTTATAAACATTCATACAAATACTATTTCTAATTTTATTCAAATTTTTTGTAGAAAACAAATAATTTATAACTCTATATGGATACTCATTTATTATACATTCCTTTTTTATATAATTTAATTCTTTATCTAAACTATATTCATTTGAACACAATTTAAAAGCTCTCATTATTCTATTGTTTATGATATTAACTTTGCATTTAAAATCAATATCGGAATTCCAGTTCGTTAAAATCCCAGTATACATTTTTTTTCTATAAACCTCAGTCTCTATTTTAATTCTATTATTTTTATAAAATTTATAAATCTTTACATCCATATATTCAATACTATTATTATTTTCTTTTTCCAAAGTAAACTTAATATTTTCTATTCTATTATTAATAAAATTCCAAAACTTAAATGATTTATTCAAATTACCATTAAATATCATGAAATAATCGTCTACATAACGTACATAAAACATAGATTTATGACAAACACTAAAAAAACTTTTTTCAAAATTGCACATATAAATATCTGCTAAAAATCCACTTAAACAATTCCCCATATTTAACCCTTTTATCTGTTTATAATATTTGTCACCGAATTTAAAAAATAAATCCTTACAACATAACATAAGAATGTCATGCAACAAAGGAATATCCATTTTTATATTTTTATTTTTATCTTCAATATACATTTCCAAAAAACAATCAATTGCTTTTTCACAATTTATATTTGTGTACATATTAATTATGTCTAGTTTAATAAAGTAAATATTTTTAAATTCTTTCAAACCAAATAAAAACTTCTTTATTTTTTCAATAAATACAACAGAATTATAAACCTTGTTCCCAGCAAAACAATTAGTATATTTTTTAAATAAATTAATATAAACCCATTTTGAATTATTATAGATAATAATATTTATATTGGTTTTAAGTTATCTAAATTTGTATTTTTAAAATTAAATGAATTGTTAAATAAAATTAATAAAAAATACTGTATAAATATGAAACCTGTATACAAAAAGAAGAGAACTTTAAGATCTTTGGTTAATCATAAAGAATTTAATATGTTTGAAGCTATGAATTCAGTGTATTTAATTAAATGTTTGAACTGTAAAAACAATGTATTCTATATTGGAACAAGCAAGAATAAATTAAAGACCAGACTATATCAGCATATGATTGATAAGAAATCTGCTATCTTTTGTCATAATTTGGAAACAGGACATAAAGACTATCAAATTCGACCTTTGGAATGTATTGGTAATTACTTTGAAAGATTTAACAAAGAGAGTATTTATATAGAACTTATAAATCCTAGTTTAAATAAAATGTTAAAGTAGTTTATATATTTATACAGGGGAATTGACTGTTTTTATGAATATTTTTTCTTTTTGGTGTTAAAAATTTTCTCACTTTGTAAGGAGATGTTATGTTATACATTTTTTTCATTTTTTTGGTTTATAGGTATTTCATTTTTATTTTTATTTTATTTTATTAATTTATTTTTTCTTTTTATTTTCTATTTTTTATTTATTATCTTTAATGTTGTTTTTTCTCTATTTTATAGAACCTTGATAAAGTCCATATTATTATTGTAAAATGGACGAAACGTTGGATATTTATATTTTATTTATGTAGTTTATATAATGTATATCAATAAAAAATTTTGAAAAGAAAGTCTCTCCGATATATTTATGTGAAGTTTTTGACTTTATAAATTTGATAATACATTTGAAAAGATAGAAAAAGAAGAAGAAGAAGTTTATATTATTATTTAAATACCTTAAAGATTTACATTATTTAATAAAATAAAAATTATTATATTAATAAAATGATGAGAATATTTATTTAAATACTCTTTTGCAAAATCTCAGAACATTCTTTTATATTATAGCTTTTAAAATAGATATATTTAAAACATAAAATATTTAAATTAACTTCTAAACATTAAATTTTTCGACCAGGAAGTAAATTTTAAGTTATTAGAAAAATTTCAGGCATGCACACTCACACATTCTATTATTAAATTATTTATCTAGGAATAATAATTGATTTAAAAATAACAAACTTTCTAATTAAATAACTTTAGGTTGTTCTAAGTAAAACTAGATTACAGTGCTATTAAATTAGCATTTATCATTATACTTTAATTAAATTGTAAAATATATTATTTATACTACTAAAATTAGATAATATTCTTTATTTGAAACTAGCTAAAAATTTAGAACCTTCCCTAAAGTTTTTTTAAACCTTATTTTAATCTTCTTTTATGACAAATTTAATAAAAGGATATAACAGCTAAGTTAAGATTATTTTAGCTTTACTACTCTAAAAGATTAAACTCATTTATGCCTTAAATCAATAACAACTCTATAGTTAAATATTTATAAATTATATGAGAGTTAACTTATTAAGTTTAAATATAAAATTACACATATAAGACTGTTTTTAAATTATTACCATCTTATAATATCCATTATGAAGTGAATAATAAGTTACATATGCACTTTATTTACTATTTAACAATAAAATTTATTGACTAGAAAATGCAATATTTAATTTATTTATTTTTATATTAATTTACCATCATAAGACTTGACATTCAGTTCTACTGCAAAACCTGATAGTCACAATATATATTGTAGATGGTGTAAATTAGTATACACACAGGTGCATATTTAATAATACAAATACTTCCATCATTAATAAACTAATAAATATTCTATTTTAAAATTACATCAATTATAAAAGAATTTAAATAGGTGCACATTATATTTCATCCATTTATAAGCTAATATTTTTCTATGTAAAGAATATATAAATGAGTATAGATATATGTGTATACATTGTGAATGGAATATACAAACAATATTTTATTTGTTAATAATATATGTTAATGTTATTCCATTTTAATAGTATACAAAATGTACACATATGTGCTTATTCCAATATAAAATAAAATATTTTGATTACTAATTTGGTACTTTAGTATTAAAGCTGCAACATGGAGCATGTATTAGATCTACTTCACCTGTTCACATTCATATCAATCTGCTGATAACTTTGTAATCTTGTGATCTGACAAAATAATGTGTACACAGGTCTTGTATATGACTTTCTTTAGCAAAAAAGAATGTGCCAGATCTTGTACATGGTATTTTAGCAAGAATTACAAAGTTATCAGGAGGTTGATAAGAATGTAAACAGGTGCATCAAGTCTAATACATGCTCTGTGTTGCATGACTAAAAATAAATAAAAGTAAAAAATAGTAAAACTTTCAACATTAACAAACAACTTTTAAGAATGACATTTAAAATAAAATTTCAACATTAACAACTTTCCAAAAAAAAGGACTTTCACAAATATGTATGACTTTCAACATTAACAAAAAAAATGCAACTTGAATAAATATGTACAACTTTCAACATTAACAAGTTTAAAAAAAAATGTGACTTTCAACACTAACTACTTTTAAGAATGACATTTAAAATAAAAATAAAATGTGATTTGCAATATTACAATAATGATGCCATTAATCAAAAATAATAGTTTAAATATACACCAAACAAACAGTAAATGATTTTGATTAAGTAATTTGGATAAAAATACATTAACTACATTCCTACAACACTTACCATGTACTATATAACAGGAATTTATGTGTTAAAACCAAAGTTTTGACATATACTCTTACTACAGAAAATGGAGATCTGCAGTAAAAGTTTTTGCTTCAAAAATGAAACCATGTGATTGCAAAGTATGCTGGGATTTTCATAGAACTGCTAATAAACATCATTTTTATAAAGAAATTAAGCCAAAGCTACAAAAAATACATATTAATTATTACACTTTTATTACATTTTATTTATCCTGGTGGAAACATTTCTTTGATGTTGTTAAGTATTGCTATGAAGTGCCTTTTTCTCCACATGAATTCCACTAGGTAGGAGTCCAAATGCTGTCTTGATGTCCCTCATTATTACTTATTTCTCCATTTAGCAGAATCCCACAGTCTTTCAATATTTTGGGTGTGTACTCCTATTTCTGGGTTCATGAAATTATATGTGTGGTTGACTTGGAAATGATCATAACCAGCTTCATGTAATTCATTAATTTTGTATGACTTCCAACAGTATAAATATATGGTAGATCTTTCTTCAATATTACATTTGATGGCTTCCATGAAAGTTGCCTCTGTTCTGTCTTCGATTTTCATAATAAAACATTTATATGTTTCCCTATATAAACCACCAAACATCCACTGCTTGGGGAGTATTCAGCTCACTTGATTCTTTCTTCTGGAAAATAGGCTCTCATCAATTACCACAATTTTGTTAATCCCTCCAATTTTTCAGTTTTCCCATTTTAACATAATGGTGATACAAATGTTTTTCATGTAGTTATTCCAGTCAATGACAGTTTTATCTGATAATCCAAGCTCGTGTTCTCCCCATTTTACAGAAGTTAATTTTCAAGACCAACTGTATATGAATCAGATTATGGTTAGAATAGGAATTCTTGAAACTTCCAACCACATACATCCCCTTCCAAATGACAATTTTAGTGTTGCAACCTCAGACATTACAACACCATTGCTTGTCCAAGGCATGTGCATATACAAACTCATGTTATGTCCATTCGGACACACTTTTCACTGATGGCAAGATGCCTTGTTGTTGGAAGTAGAGCACTGCATCCATTTTGGTACTTGCTAATTTCCAAATATTCACCATTTTTTAATGATAGGAATTCTTGAATACATAATGAACAATGCAATTAAAATCACAATGCAATGTAATAGCTTTTGTCAGACAGAAATCTAGACAATAACAGAAAATGTCGAAGTATTACAAAAAAAAAATCGCATTAATAAAAAAAAACATGTTTACACGTATACTCATAGGGCATTTTTTCTTTCAATTTAATGTCATCGTGACATTACACATTTAGTGTGGGTGTGAAAAGGCCTCCTATCTCCCCTACATTGCAGCTTTAATACTAAAGTACTATTAATTCCAATTGCATTCACTTTATATAAAACAAGTTATAACTTTTTAAATGTTATACAAAAATTTTTAAAATAAGAAAAGAAAAAAACATTACTTCTTTCAAATTCTTGGTGAAAATTTTTTTCTTCAGATTACTTTCAAGTATAAACAACATTCTTGAAAGTTCTACTTCAAAATTCGTTTATTCTAGCTCTGAGAAAGTTTTTTCTTCCAAATCAATTACATCTGATAATTACTTTAATTTTATTAAAAATTGTTTATTTGCTTAAGTCAGTTTAAATTTAAAATGTTTTTCATTTAGGGAATAACTTCTGTTCTCTTACTTTGAGAAAGTTCTTTTTCCGAAATCCATTTTTATCACTCAATTACTTTAATTTTATTCCCAAAATGTTTTATGTAGAGTTATTGTAAGAAAATTTTCCCTTCTTTCAAAAAAAGTTCAAGTAAAATAACTTTAGTGGAAAGAAATATTTTTTTTTTATTCTTTTAGAATTATATTCAAAATATGTGAGACTGATGGTAATTTTTTCTCTGTATTTTTATGCATATATTGTATAAAGCAGCACATACGTAATGTATATTGCTGGAATTGTGGGGTTATGTCCAGGATAGGCATACATTAAGCAACCATTGGCATTTTTCATTGCTATTGAACTTCTATAATTTTCTGGATTTCAGCCAACCAAATGATCACTCTCTCACGTATTGAACTATGAAATCACAGAAAAGGCATCTCCACTTCTAAGACAGTTCAAACTCCAACAATATGGAGACTGGCAATAGGTCTGTGAAGATGGC
>JAQFVV010003405.1:0-11285 GCA_028023455.1 Epiperipatus broadwayi | reverse complement strand
TAAATTATTTAATTGTTTTATATTTCAAATATTAAACATTTCAACTTTCAAAACTAACCTAATAGCTTTTGATCAATTCTAATATTTTATTCTATGCTTTTATTTTGCTTTTTCTTTAGACTTGTAAGTGGGATTTAAAAGTTAAGCAGACTTAATTAAATAATTGGGTTATAATTACTAAGCTAGCAATCATAGTATTTAAGGTTAAGCTTACAGAATGATTTGAAAGAATGAAGGATGTGTATACATTACATACAAGAAATTTACATTTCCTGAATATTGAAAGAAAAGGAAGTATTAAATCTAGTCAAATTATTTTTTTTTGTGACAATAATTTTTTGTTAAAAGAGGAAATCTGTTTAATCGAGATATCGATCTTTGTAGCAATTTTTTTTTTTGTAAATGATTGTTTCACTTTGGAAGCTTATAATGGGTCAGAGCTCTAGCTCTGAAATTGTCTTATCTCAAGATCTAAAGAAGGAAGCTCAAAGATTAGAGTTCTCACCCATTATAAGCTCCCAAAGTGAAACAATCATTTACAAAAAAATTGCTACAAAGATCGATATCTGATTAAACAGATTCCCTTTTCAAAAAATTAATAAAAAAAACTAATTTGACAAGATTTAATACTTCCATTTTCTTTCAATATTTGGAAATGTAATTGTATACACAACCTTCATTCTTTCAAATCATTCATAAACTAACCTTAAATAATATGATTGCTCTAGCTTAGTAATTATAACCCAATTATTTAATTAAGTCTGTAACTTTTAAATCCCAATTATAATTAAAGAAAAAGAAAAATAAAAAGTATAGAATAAAAATTTAGAATTGATCAAGCATGGGTTAGTTTTAAAGAAAGTTAAAATGTTTAATATTTGACATATAAAACAATTAAATAATTTACACATACATTGCCTATATGTATGCATTGTAACTTGTTGTTTTAAGAAATTTAAATATTAAATAGTTTAAATGTGTGTATTACCTTTCTTTAAACCACAAACAAATAAATCATATAATTGTTGGTTATTATCTTTTTTCTCTAGTGTTTTACAGGACTATTTTTGGTTTGATTTTTAATACCCTTCACTTTAAATTATTTTAATATTATATTAAAATTTGGTTTTTTTTTTTTGCCCTTTCTATTTTCCCATCACTTTAATAAATTTTAATGGCTAAATAGTTGTGGGGTGTGCCATTACAATTTAGTCACTAGCTAAATTTATAGTAATGTGCATGTAGAAAAGGTAAACCAAAATCATCATCACATTTTTATATAATCATAAATGAAGCTGTAGGGCATCCAAGTTCAAACCCTACAAGGTCCAGTTCTAAAAGCTTTAAACAGAGAAAGAATGGGTCAACAATTACATGCTTTACTTGTTTGTGTGTTGATAGAAAGGTAATACACACATTTAAACTATTTAATATTTAAATTTTCTGTTAAAAAGCAAAGTTATAATGCATACATATAGGCAATGTATGTGTAAATTATTTAATTGTTTTATATTTCAAATATTAAACATTTTAACTTTCTTTAAAACTAACCTATGCTTGATCAATTCTAATATTTTATTCTATGCTTTTATTTTGCTTTTCTTTAATTATAAGTGGGATTTAAAAGTTACAGATTTAATTAAATAATTGGGTTATAATTACTAAGCTAGCAATCATATTATTTAAGGTTAGTTTATGAATGATTTGAAAGAATGAAGGATGTGTGTACATTACATACAAAAATTTACATTTCCTAAATATTGAAAGAAAAGGAAGTATTAAATCTGTCAAATTATTTTTTTTGTACAATTTTTTTTTGTTAAAAGAGGAAATCTGTTTAATCAGATATCGATCTTTGTAGCAATTTTTTTTTTGTAAATGATTGTTTCACTTTGGAAGCTTATAATGGGTCACAGCTCTAATTTTGAAATTGTCTTATCTCAAGATCTAAAGAAGGAAGCTCAAAGATTTGAAGTGTTACCTGGATGTTAAAAAGAAAAAAAAAAGAAAAGAAAGGAAATAGGGATTGAGTCTATTTTTTTTTAAACAAAAGTGTCTGGAAAAAGGATTAAACTTTTCAGTTGAAAAATAATATAGTTGAAAATAAATTAGAGATCTAATTAAAACAAATTTGTCCAAAAATAGCAAGTGATGCTATCTCTGATTGGTTAAGTTAGCTAAAAATTGGATATAAAAAGCTGTCTTGAATTATTATTAAGATTATTGTTTATGATTCAGATTATTAAACTATCCAATTGAATGCTGAAAATATAAGAAATGTCTGGCTAGAAAAATTATATGTATGTCCCATCGGTTCTGGACCATCTGGGGAAGCTGCACATCACATAGGAAAGAAAAGATGTGTCTAAAATAATATTCTACACCTTTCAACTGACCAGAGAAATAAGATGTTTTTAATAGAAGGAAGAAAGCATTCACCTGCATTCAAAGAAGATGAATTAATCTACTGATAAATATTAATCATCAAGTCCAATTAATTGTTACAACAACTGATTTTAAACTCAAGAAAATTTACAAATGGGAAAACAACTGCTGTATTTCATCCACATTCTTGACAGGAAGAGAAGAAAATTTAATATAATGATTTCCAAATTGTCCACTAAAGCAAATAACCTCAATAGAGTCATCATCATTAAATAGTTATACACCTCAAGAAAGAGATTGTTCCCATGTAAGACAGAAATGGTAGCTGCAGAAATATAGATAATATACAAGACAAGTTTGAACCCTTGGAAATTCGCCACAAACAAAAGATCGGTAATATGACTTTTTATATCTATTTTCTTTATGATATCAGTCTTAATAAACATTTTAGCAATAAAGTGGTATATTTTATTTAAAGAACTTTTAAAGACTATTCAGATCAATTAAAAACAAGAATGTCTTACTAATAATAACTTTGAGCTTCATAAATTATCTTGAATGTATGAAAATTATTTGTTTATTAATTTTACAGTTATGAAAAATATTAATGTGTAAAACAATTTTTTTATATGGTATTATGATTTTAGTTTTAACTAATATATTATTATTTTGGTTTTAAATAATATTTTGTTATCATGGGATAAAACACGCACATACATAATGATATTTTATATGTGTATAATTGCGATTGAATGTGGAGTAACAAGTAGTGTTAGAATATTAGATTAGTTTGTTTCATTAAGTATAGCATTTCAGAGGTAGAAGAGAGGGGGGAGAAAATAATTTAAAACTTGTTTCTAAAACTTGCTCTTTCAATTCTACTAACATTTTTTTTTACATTCTATTTACATGTTAGATTTTTAAAGTATGTGTGCTAATGAGCAGATAATATTTTTTTTTTCTTAAAATACTTTTCTCATGGAGTGAAAATCATGGTCAATGTGACGTCCAACGTAATACAATATACATTTGAAGGGAAGGGGGAAGAACTTAAAATTAATCTGAGGATTGTTATATAATCAATTATTATTATTATTATTCATGTCAATTTTCATATTATCTAGAAATTTTTATGTATATGTTAGAAATGTAGTAATAAATATTAGTTTGTTTTATTAAATGAGGCGTATATATTTCATTAAGTGTAGTCTTGGTTAAGTGTGATTATTCATCATCATCAATGGTTGAATATTAGTTATTTAAGATATAAGTAAATATGCTAAAATTAAGCAATAATTATGAATTTCTTTATAAAAATTAGTTTTATGTTTAGGCTTAGTCCTAGAGCTGTAGTTGAAACCCTTGTCATTATTGTTATTATTATCATCATCATCATCGTCATCAACGTTTTAATTAATGAGCTGTTTAACTGTTTAAAGGCCATAAATAAATATTGATTTTATAATATTTAGTGATTTCTTAGTATTATTATAACCACATCCCATCATCTATTTCATGCAAGGATGAGTGAATTGCCATCCTAAATTAGTTATATATAATCTGAGCTAGTAAACTTATAAAAATATTGAAACACATTTGTTATGCTAAGATCTAAGAAGTGATTTATGTCTAATATACTCCACTTTGGTTTAAAGATGTTTTACTTTTACCTAACTATTAGTGCTTATAGTGATATGGCTCAAAAAGCAAAATCTCTCATTTTTATTAGAAATAAAGTACCAAAAAGGGATTCAAACCTGGTACATGTGAAAGGTTATTAGATATAACCGTGTCTAGATTCAGATAATCTAGTGGCGCCCTGCTAGACCATATTCACTTAGTATTTGTTTAAACATGCACTTAACATCAAACCAAGAAATGAAAGTGGATAAGACCTACAGTCTGTATACCTGAGTTATATTTTATTGAATTACTAGTGTACTCTCCTCACGTGATTTCATATAATACTTGTTATTAATAATTTGCTCATAATTTGCTTATAATTCTTGATATTTGGACTCCTTTACTCAGATATAATAATATCTTTTGATCATCATTTAATTTTTGAATTTATGATTATTTCTTATATATTGTAGACAACTCAGGTATGGTAATATCTTTTGAACTCATTTAATTATGTTACAATATATATTGAACAACTCTTTAATTTTTTTTAGCTTTTAGTTTTTAATAAATTTATTTTTATTTGCGAACTTAAAAAAATGTATTTTAATTTTAAATTAATGTAATGGCATATACCATTACAATAGCAAGATTTTTGGAATTTTCCTTTTTTAATAAAATATACTGGAAATGGTAATTTATTATTATTATTATTTTAGTTAAATAATTTAGTCAAAAATTATTTATCTTTAAAACTCGCTGATATCTGTATGTACTTTGTATACACAATGCTGTACATTTGTCTGTGCTGCTTTGAATATGCATAAAATCATAGCAAGGCAATCCTTCAGCAAGCTTATGGAATCTCTTGATAAGTTGGTCCATTCAAAAACAGTAGACTGACTTATTGACATCTTTGGGATAAGTATAAATCAGGTAATTGTTTATATTCAATCATCTCCATCTAGTCTATAAGTTAACAGACTTCAGGATGCTGCTTTATACATATATATTTATGACATAAGAGCTGGGTCTTGCTATTATGTACATTCAAACTTCACAATCATTGCACTAGTAGCATCAACTGTCTTTTGCCTTCAAAAATAACTTAATAATAATATTGCTATGAAAGGGTGTACTCTCCCATGTAATGATCTTTTAAATCTGCATTTAATATTATGTTGTGGAATTTTAAAACAATAATTAGTTATTTTTCTCTCATTATCTTGATTTAAAAAGTTAATGATTCTTTTAAAGTTACCTTAATTAAAATGTAATTTTTATCTTAAATTATTTTTTAATCCTTTAAACAACACCAGCCTATATTATATCAAATTTTATCAAAATATATTATACAAGCTTTAATTAGAAAAACTTTTCTAATCTAATTATAAAATAGATAAAGGAATTTTATAATTACCAGTATATATATTGAAACATAAATCAAACTTGTTTTAAATTTCTTTTTTAATTTTAGATTTTTTTTGGTACTAGTACATATAATACACTCCATCACTTGACAGCACTGTTTTTTGCCCAATGCACATCAATATGCATGTTCACAGGATGACAATACAATCAAATATGGTAAATTTTATAAATTTATATAAGATCTTTTAAATATACATTAAGTTTTTTTATACATGATATTTTTTTTATACATTTCATCACATGTTGACATTTTTCAAACTACTTTTAAACAATTTACAAACCAACATTATTTTCTAAAATGTAATACTTACAGTTTTAAATTACATTATAAATCTCAATGATGTTTTTGGTCTGAAGATAGGGATTTTGAATTCTTTCCCTTTCAGCACTTATAAAATAAAGCTTGAGTAGAGCTATTGGTAAGCTCCATCTAGTGATCATTTAAATGCAAGCTTAAAAGCAAGTTATGAAATTTATGACTTGTTTTATTGATTATTATAAATGAACCTTTGAAGGCTTTTGCAATGCTTTATTGCAGAGGCTATTACTGTATGGTGAAACTGACCTGAAGTCAGACCCATATAGCTATCTGTTTTGTAAAGCTGGATTTGAAGACATTTCCATATCTGAAAAGTTCAGATTTTCAAATTGATAGTAACATGTTTTATAAGTGTGACATTTGAGTTAGTATTTTAGATCTAGTTTCTAGAGTCCCAGTGCTCCACTGAAGTGAGCCATAAGCTTGAAACCAATTGGTCTGGGGATAGGGACTTTCCAATAAAGATTTTGAATTCTTTCTCTTCGGCACTTATAAAATAAAGCTTAATTAGAGCTATTGGTAAGCTCCATCTAGTGATCATATATATATATAAGATCTGAATTATTGATTATGCGTAAAATTCTCATAATTAGTTATTGTCAACATAGTTAAATTTATTATTACATGATTAGGTATATAATTTCACCATTAGACATAGTACAAGTACATAACAATTCTAATGATAGAATTTTTAATATTGAATTTTTAGCATATATATATATATATATATATATTAATGATAGTTTATGTTTAATTAAGTTTCTTACTTCAAATATCAATTTTCCAATTTTTTCTCCCTTAATTGCAATTTCCAAAAACACAAATAAATGCTATAAAATAAAGCAATAGTAATTAATGTAAATAAATATTTATATAAATTCATGTGGATACATATACATATATAATATTTAAATACAAGTATATTGTCTGTACTGAACTTAATGTAATTAAAAGGATTTGAACTCAGACTTTCAAGACCCCTATAACTATCCACTCCATCTTATACATATATTGGAGATCATTTATCTTTTTCACATGTATGTGTTTATGTGTATTGATTGTATAATGGAGTGGATAGCTGTGGGAAGCTTGAAAATCTAAGTTCAAATTCCTTTTAATTATATATATATATATATATAATTATAAATTCATATTCATTATAATTCATATATATATATATATATATATATAATGAATTCAAAGTAAATTATTTAGAATAAGTATATATATTGTACCCTCACTTCCCGATATATAATATAACTTAAATATGACTAGCTCAATTAAATCATTATGCTCGGCTAAAATATGTATAACTATCATTAATATATTTTTTATAATACTATATCTTATCAGATTCATTATAACTTACCAAAATTAATATAGTTCAATATCATGTACTAATTAAATAAGTATTTATTAAAATCATGAGACTATGAAGTGAAGTTACAAGTGGTAATTGAATTTACATTGAGCTAATGTCTTCCCAAGACACTATCTCAATGGCATAAGAATACTATTACCTCTTTATTATCGCATTACTACATCTACAGCACTCTTATGTCTTTTATAAAAATTAACTAACTTCAATAATAATAATAAATAAATCTCAATCTTTTATTAAGGAAATATAATTAAATAATCTCAGGTTCTTTTAATTATTTTAAAGTAATAATATTTCTTGCAGATAGGCATGATAAGGAGATCGGAATATCAAACCTAACTACACCTAACTTATCATAATAATAATAACTAACAATAATAATTTCTAGTGTATAAATTAATCTTATCTATTTTATTATACTATTAATCATTAAGAAAATAAGTGAATCATCTACATGTCTTTCATTTTCATATAGTATCTTAATTTAAAAATTATACTAAAATCTTATAATTTAATAATATGTGGCAATAAATAATATTATACTCTTATATTGTGCATTATAATTACCTTGTGACCATTATAATATTATATGTTAATGTCAATCAATTTCTATAAATTATATTAAGAAAATACTGTTTCTTTTTAAAATAATAATAATAAATTCATATTGTGCAAATATTATGTTTATTCAAATTATCTGTTGTCAAATGCTGTGGTGTAAAATAATGAATTCGACACACTTTTAAAACAACTTAAACAAATTTATTTACATCAACTTTAATAAACAACTTATATACATTATTTACATTACAAGTGGAAACCAAAGAAAATAAAAAAAAAAATAAGAAAATAATAATAATACAAGATTTTACACTGTTACTATTTCCATATCCAAAATAGATAATCCATACATTTCTTAAATGTTTTATCAGTAATATTTAATTAAGTTTCTGAACTTAAATCTTAATAGATATCATTTGTCATTAGTTAGTACAAAAGAAGACTTTTATGTAAAATATCACTTATGTAGCATATGTAAAATAAACAAACTTTAACAATTAAAATGCTACTTCACTTAAGTATTATTGCTATTTCTATTATAATGTACTAGTATATATTACATTTACTATTAGCATTAATCACATATCAACTAATGTATAGACTGATATAACTTTATAATATAATGACATTTATTGATTATATAATTATTTACTTCATTCTGATGTAATTCCATACTGTATGTCTTACCAAAATATGCAATACATATATGTTCTTTTCTTAAAATAATATTTAAAATTATTCAACAATTTCAAATTTTATAAAGTATTATATTAAAATAAATTCTATGATTCTTTTCTATTTAAACTACTACTCTTCTCTACTCGTAATTCCTATTCCTTCCTAATAAAATTCTATCTACAAATATCATTTTGACCTTATTTAACTTCAGTAATAGCTTACCAATTTTTTTAAAAAAATATACGACTATCCAAACTCTCTTATACCTCATCATCTATATACGATAAACCCTTCAATCAAAATATAAATTTCTATATAAAATTAATTTAACTTATCTAATAAAAATAAAATATAAATATTTTAACCTCTTACTAACTTGAAAATAAATATAAATAACTCATACTAATATAATAAATCAAATTCCTAATATTGTAACAGAAATATTAAAACTTATTCACGAAAGAATCATATAATTATTTCTGGATTTCTCTTATTACGTTGTAATAAATTTATATCATAAATTTAAAGTATGCATATTAAAATAAAACTGTTATTACTAATATTATTTGTATATATTCTTTAAATATTTATACATTCATTCAACAATCAAATAATATTTGGTTGATCTAAAGAAAACAAAGCAAAATACATCAAATTATTACTATTATATAATTTTTACCATAAATGATATTCCAATTTATAATCCGCCACACGATGTCCTCCAGGATTACAGTTTTACAAAATAATTTCATTTATACTCAACAATTATTCTTTAAAATATTACGTGTTGTATAATTATATAAAAATAAACTTTATGAAATTAAGTTTTATATTAATATTTAGTTACTTTTTAAAAAAATGTACCTCTCTTATCTTTAATAGATCAATAAATAATTAAATATCTATGTTAGTTAAGAAAAACAAAAGATGTTACATAAAATCCAACGGTGTCTTCTTTCCACCTATAATTGTTCTTTTTTTCCTAGGCACAAACTTTTACCAACATTACTTCCTTTTCCGGTACATCACGTGTTTAAACAGTTTTTATGAAATAAATGAAAACGTTTTTTTTTTAAAATAAAATAGAATAAGTTCCACCATAAGAAACAAAATAATAATTAAAATAGTTTATAGGATCCGGATTCATTTCTTTAAAGAAAAATTATTTAAAAAAAAGTTATTACTTTCCTCGTATTAATCAATAGTTTATAATGTTCTTATTTAATTATTCTGAATTGACTTGGATATCCACGTATACTTATTTGCGCATTCTTTAACCAATATTTAGGTAAGATTAATTTCTAAATTCTTCTGTACGACCAGCGTTCAGACTTTACTATATCATATTTTATTTACAGGTATTTTTTTTGCCAATTAAACTTCCGATTTATTTGCCTTTTAAAACTATCGAAATCTAGTTTTTTAAACCACAAAGACTTAACAAGGCAAGTAATTCTATAATTATTATTAATTACCATATCTTTACCAAGATATATACTTAAATTTGTAATTTTAAAATACTTTCTTCATAAAGAAGTATTTATCTTTCTTTAAATATTTTTTCATAGAAATTAATTATAATCAACTTTTA
The DNA here is from genome assembly GCA_028023455.1 of Epiperipatus broadwayi. Lineage (NCBI taxonomy): Eukaryota > Metazoa > Onychophora > Udeonychophora > Euonychophora > Peripatidae > Epiperipatus > Epiperipatus broadwayi. The sequence goes on along the minus strand of JAQFVV010003405.1, from coordinate 1,316 downwards.
AATTCATATAATGTCCAATATATTACTTTTATCCAACTAGTAACTTTCCTAGTTAATCCAGCGTTTGTTATATTTTTAGTACAAAGCCTCCAATACATTTTATCCTTATACGATGCTTTCATGATTATTTGATAGTAAATTAAGCTTCGATAGAGACGATCAATAGGGAATTATAAATAAATTAGCACTGCATATTAAACGGTAAAACTTTTATAAATTATTTAAAATTACTCTCTTATAATTTTAAAACGATTACGAGAGCGTCTATAATTTTACTTAGCTATATCTAATAGCACACTTCACTTAAAAGAAATTACAATCATAATCCCCCCTGAACAATTGAACCTTGGTTTTATACCGGAATACATTCCCCACTTGATTGGTAAATTAAACAATCACCTTGCTAGCCTATTTACATATTTTACCAACAATACAGAATTAAAAATAAATAATGACTTATTTAATATTTATTATTTATTACATTATTAAATTCTTAAATGGATCTTTATCATTTATTTAAATCCATTAAACATTTTTTTAAAATATATTTTTTACTTTATTTCACTTTTAACTTTTATAAGACTATTTTTAAACAAACTAAGTCTATTTTTATACGTTACGTTTTTTTAAACAGTATTTTAAAATCAGATTTAATATTTCACATTAATTATCTTTATTTTTATCTCGTGATAGCCAATATAATATTTATAAATTTTATAATAGAATTTTAGAACAGTTTTGCAACTTTACTATAAAACTTACAAGCATGTGTGTACATATGTCTATCTATCATCTGTTTTACAACACAGATTACAAACGATTGTAATTATCTAAAAATAAACTAACAATTTAATTTTAAAAATAAATATTTTTAAAATAAATAATATATTATAACAACTTTAAAATAATAATTCGATATTATTAAAATCAAATATTAATCTTCTATTATATACTATTAATAATTAAAATATTTATATTCACTTATTAAATATTAATTTTTATCAACAATAAATATATGCATTTAATTTTAACTTATCTTTTTAACTTTTAGCTTTAAACATTTATTTATAAAACTTATTAATGCAGTATTGATCATGGCCAGTTTTCCCAACCCTATAATATTATCATTTTTTATTGAAACGTCTCTCTCAAACATTAACACAATTTCACATATCAAATATTCATAGATTACTTTAATTAAACTTTTTGAAAGATTATCATAATAAAATCAACATCATATAGCTAAATATATCTTAAATTTAAAATTTTTAATAAATTGATACAACAATTCATGGCGACCCATACAAAAGGGCACA
>JAQFVV010003404.1:0-11295 GCA_028023455.1 Epiperipatus broadwayi | reverse complement strand
TAAAGAGCTTGGATTGAAAATATTATTGTTTTTCAATCTTAGACTCATTGTTTGTAGTTAAGTAGAGATAAAAGGTGTTTGCTAGAGGGTTGCATTAGATCCTAAGTTCTCGGTGCAGTCGTCTAGGATCCAAGGCTGCTCATGGATGAAAGCTACAAGCTAAAAATTAGACTGAGGATATTGGATGAGTTGGCACTAGATAGGGAATTTTATGCACAAACCTTTTGCCATCCATTGATTATTCTGGCTTGCACTGAGTGGTACTACTGTATGGAGAATTTTGCCTGTTTTAACAGCTTGAGAAAACATAAGGCATGGTGATCATGTGATGATAGATTGTAAAGGTAGTTAAATTGAAAGTACTATTACTTAAACAAGATTACATATAAAATATCAATCATCCTTCTAAGCAATGCTACCTTATAAATAAAGAAGTCTGAATTTCAAGCAATATAACCTCTAAATTGTTGCTGAAAAATATATTAGAGGGAAGTAATTGGATATTTTATATTTAAATTTTCACTTAACAATATGCACTGAGACTAAGATTACATATGTGTATTACATTTCCTAGATTTGTAACTTACTCTGCATGTCAATATTCAGTTCCAAATATGCTTATTAATTCAATTGCATATATAATTATTTGTTAGCATTATATTAATGTTAGATTACTTCTCTTATTACTGAGTCCAGTATTATCAGATGTGCATTTCATTTTATTTCATCTCTCATATCAAGGCAGGTAAATTATTTGAAACTGAAAACTGAAAAAGAAGTAAAGAAAGTTGTAATTGTGAAAGTAATAAATGTGAAACTTTTGATTTTGCATTGGATTTTAATGTTGGTCAAAAATTATGAATATCCAAAATTAGTTGAAATTTTTATATCATAAGGATTTTTCTAAAGTGAGTTTAGTTGCAAGTTTTTAAAATCATATTATCGTTATTTACCACATGGAGAGAAAACTAAAAAGGTAAAAGTTATAATTTTTTAATCTTCTGCTGTTTCTGTGTCTTTTGCTAAGTCAATGTGTAATTTTTATTTCTAGTAACTATGGAGGAGGTGAAGAACACTGGGCAAAGACGCCTTTTATTCACGCAGCAGCTCCGAATGCATAGAATATGACAAATGTTTGTTCAGTTAAATTCAATTTTTTTTTTTGTAAATTTTTTTTTCGGTATAAAAATTTGATGCCTCATTTAAATAATGCATTGGTTGTGACTTAAATGTATATTTGCTACATATTACGAAAATCATTTTTACAAGTAAGCAAATGTTTTTTTTTTTTTTTTGCTTCCTGCAATGTTATTGTTTGTGTTATATTAACTGCAAATATTATTACTTTTGTAAAGTGGTCTTAGTGATTTCTCAAGTAAATATTGTCTTACTTATATATAAAGTTGAAAGTCTATATAAATTATTCTTACTTCCTACGAAAATATAAAATATTTTCTTTTTTTTACGTTCTTTTAAAACTACTTTTTAAAAAGTTTATCTGAATTCAAGTGAAAATAGAACATAAAAATTGATATACATATCATAATATGTTTATAAGACAATAAATTGTCATGCAATTAATCAGCTTGGCAGATGTGGGGGAACATGTAATTTGAATATTCACTTTTCAAACACTCCTAATAGATTTAACTTTGAATGTGATTTATAATTCAAAAGTTTGAACAAGAGTTTTGACAGTCTGAATGTTTATTTAATGTTTTGAAATAAAAATTAAAAAAAAGATGTCGATCATTTACATTATTTAGCGAAAATTGAAATGTGCAAATTATTTTTCTAAATACATGAAAGGAGAATTGAAAGAAATTAAAAAGCAAAATTGATCATTTAATTGCTTATCACATTACAAAAATTTAAAACAGGAATATATATAATCGACTGCTGCTGGAAAAATAATGTGACCAATTCTATCTCCGATCTATCAGTATTTTTCTCATACTCAGCAATATATTATATAATAATTATCTTTTTCATAATAATTATCTTTTTCACCGTAAATGTATTTCACATAGAATCTCTGTCAGATGAAACAGAGGTTAAACACTTTAATACTTCTTGATTGATTTTATAATAATATCATTTCTAAAAAAAAAGATTTTTTTTTTTTGCTATGGGTATTTTTTTTTTTTTTTTTATGCCAACATTAGAGGAATGAGAACTAAATTAACTCAAATTAAAAACTTTTTTTAGTTCAGAAAATTATAATTATACCTTCCTTACTGAAACCTGGCTTAATAGCCAATTCATGATAACACATATTTGGATGATAGATATAAAATTTTTTGTACAGATAAATGTCATGAAGAAATTACAAGAGGAAGGGGTATTCTCATTGCTATCAAAAAAGAAATTCACAAGTCTATGTTTTTAGATTTTACTTACTGTGATCCACATGGTGTGAGATTTCTCTTGATCATCCATCATATTACATTTTTATTGGAAAATGTTTATATTAGACTAGCCTCATCTTTTTCTGACACGACTGTCTTACTTTATTTTTTTGAAGAATCTTGGATTGATTATAAAATGAATATTATCATTACTGGAGACTTTAACATTCCCAAGTTATTCAATAATGCTTCTTTTAATGTTTTTTTATTTTTTATTATCACCTAAGATATATAGCATGTTATAGTTTTTTAATTTTTTGAATTTAAAGCTTTACAATTTTTATTTAAATTCTCATAATCGAATCAATTGATTATGTTTTAAGTAATTTATCTGAAATTAAATGTTTTAGTGTTTCATCTCTGAGTTTTCCTATTGATCGACATCTCCACTCTTTGAATTTTTTGTTAGTATAAATTATTTTAAATGTTCTTTTTCTCTAAATATTAAAAGATGTTATAAAGAAAATAATTATTTTGGTCAGTGTAAGGCAATTTTTAATTTTTATTGGAGCTCATTATATTCCTCATCAGATATAATTATTAATAATATGGAATTATTTAATCGAGTATTTAATGATTTGATTGATCTTTATATACCCCCCCCCCAAAAAAAAAAAACAAACAAACACGTTTTTCACAATTATTTTCCTTCTTGGTTTTCAGTTATACTTAAGAAAATTATTAGAAGGAAATGTAATAAATACAAAGCAATTTTCTAAAGCTAAAAAATATATATATTTTTTTACAATAACGTTATTAATTATAGAAGATTGGTTAAAACTTTTCAAAAAATTGATTACCACAAATATATTAAAAATATTAAACTTAACATTTCAGAAAATCCCAAAAAATGTTGGTCCTTTGCTAAAAATTCTGGCATTACCAAAAGTAAGCTTCAAATGAATGGCTGCTTCTCTGTAAGTGCTGATGATTTTTCAATTGCTTTCTGAATTGTATGGAAATTCTCAATTGTTTTTTGAATATAGATTATCTAATGAGATGTTGTTTTAATAGTAATATTTCTATTGATTGTTCCACCAATAATGATGTTATATGTGCTATCAAAGAAATGAAATTAGATTCAAGTTCAGGTTATGGTAATATACCTTCTTTTATTTACAAAGCATGTGGGAATTCATTGATACTCCCTATGTTACATTCTTAATTATTCCATTACCTATCTTTAAAAATAGGTAAAGAAATAATGTAAATAATTACAGACCTATTTTAGTGCTTCATACAGTTGCATGCATATTTAAAAGATGTATTTATAAGAAAATTATTAGTGATATAAATACGGTTTTAATTCCTGTGCAACATAGTTTTTTTTACTTAATAGATCCACTGAAATTAATTTTCTAGCAATAACTGATCATATTGCTAATGCTTTGGAGAATCACTGCTGTCTAGATGTTGTCTATTTTGATTTCTCCAAAGCATTTAATAAAATTGCTCATTCTGTATTCCTTCATAAAATATACAGGTTAAGTTTTTTTTATAATTTGATAGTATGGTTTGAATCTTTTATTAGAGAAAGAATGGATTATATCAAATTTAATAGCAATTTTTCTAATCCATATTATTACAATCTAGGAATATCTCAAGGCAGTATCCTTGCACCATTATTATTTAATATTTATTTTGATGATTTAGAAGAAAATTTGGAATTTTCACAACTTTTGAGGAGTACCTCAAGGTAGTTTCCTTGCACCATTATTATTTAACATTTATTTAGATGATTTAGAAAAAAAATTGGAATTTTCACAACTTTAGTGTTATGCAGATGATTGTAAAATATTTAAGAATATTAAATAAATTACTGAATGCATACTTTTACCCAAAGATATTAACAGTTTTGTGAAGTGGTATAAAATAATAAGAGGAATATCAATATGGATAAATGTTTAGTGTTTCTTATTCCAAAAATATCTGAAATCTTTAACTGTCCTTATTATATTGAAGGCCATAAAATAAATTGGGTTAATGTTTAGAAAGATCTTGGCATTATTTTTACTAGCAATGGGTTTTCACCATCACATTGAAATTATAGCAAATAAACCTTTTAAAATTATGAGTATGATTTTAAAGACATGGTAGACAATTTACCAATTCTACAAAGCATAAATTGTTTCTTGCTTTGGTTCTACAAATTTTGAAATATGTATCTGTTGTTAGAATCCAAATTTCAAATGAGATATTATCAGAATGCAATTATTCTATGGTAAATCTAAATATATTAAGTTAAATAACAATTATATATATCCCTTCTGGTAAAAGAAAGACTAGAAATCTTAAATGCTTATATAATCTGTCACTCAGAAAATTATTTTAACAAACAATTTCAAATATTACAATTAATAATTGTTTAAATAAAACAGGCACATCTAATTTATTTTACATTAAGGTTTGCCACTGTAACACATTAAAATCTTCACTTTTGTTTCGTTTGCTTAACACTTATAATCAAGATATTATTAATGAAAATATTTTTGTATTAGATTTTTAAAAATGGTTACTAATCTTATAAGAAAATATGATATGTAGTTGTATTCATAATTTGACATTTATACTTGCATATTTATATTATTGTATATTAATTATGGTACTATTCTGGGATCTCCTTAATCCTGCAGTTTTGTAGAGTAAATAAAGTGAATGGAATTATTATTACTATTATTATTATTATTATAATTTATTATTATACTGTTTTATATTTTTATATTTTTTTTGTATTTGGAAAAATCATAATTGTTTATAAGTAATTGGTTTTATTGATTACGACTCTTGATTTTATTAAATATACAAAATAGCTCAAGTTTTGTGCAATTTGTGCATTATTTTTAGTCCTCCTTTGATATTGTATCAGTATTTTGACTCAATAAATAGTTAACTTGACTAAATTAATAAATTCAGTCTTATTATTGCATCACTTTAGATAAAAGTTTGAATTAAACAACGTAAAACTTTTGGGTTTAGCAATGGACATCTATTGATTACTCTGTTTAGCACAGGTGGCAATACTGTATGGAGAGTTTTGCTCTGTTTATCAATGGACATAAACTAAAGTCTTGATAATACATCCAGCTAAAAAATAATTATGGATGTAATCAGGAGACTTTATGCAAATTTGTTATTTATTGCTTATTTAATTTCTACACAATTAAAGAAAAAATTTAACTGCTGTTTAACTTCTATAATCAGTTGTGTTTGAAAGGAAGTAAATGGACATTGTTTACGTACTAATATAATATTTAATTGAGGTTTAAATAAGGTTAAGACTATAAATTTACTTGACTACAGTTTTAATAGGTTTCCTAGCATCCTTGTAAAATAACTAAATTTACCTACACTGCCTGCTTTCTAATACAAAAAATAGAGTAGTAGTAGTAGTAGTAGTAGTAGTAGTAGTAGTAGTAGTAGTAGTAGTAGTAGTAGTAGTAGTAGTAGTAGTAGTAGTAGTAGTAGTAGTAGTAGTAGTAGTAGTAGTAGTAGTAGTAGTAGTAGTAGTAGTAGTAGTAGTAGTAGTAGTAGTAGTAGTAGTAGTAGTAGTAGTAGTAGTAGTAGTAGTAGTAGTAGTAGTAGCAGCAGTAGTAGTAGTAGTAGTAGTAGTAGTAGTAGTAGTAGTAGTAGTAGTAGTAGTAGTAGTAGTAGTAGTAGTAGTAGTAGTAGTAGTAGTAGTAGTAGTAGTAGTAGCTAGTAGTAGTAGTAGTAGTAGTAGTAGTAGTAGTAGTAGTAGTAGTAGTAGTAGTAGTAGTAGTAGTAGTAGCAGTAGTAGTAGTAGTAGTAGTAGTAGTAGTAGTAGTAGTAGTAGTAGTAGTAGTAGTAGTAGTAGTAGTAGTAGTAGTAGTAGTAGTAGTAGTAGTAGTAGTAGTAGTAGTAGTAGTAGTAGTAGTAGTAGTAGTAGTAGTAGTAGTAGTAGTAGTAGTAGTAGTAGTAGTAGTAGTAGTAGTAGTAGTAGTAGTAGGAGTAGTAGTAGTAGTAGTAGTAGTAGTAGTAGTAGTAGTAGTAGTAGTAGTAGTAGTAGTAGTAGTAGTAGTAGTAGTAGTAGTAGTAGTAGTAGTAGTAGTAGTAGTAGTAGTAGTAGTAGTAGTAGTAGTAGTAGTAGTAGTAGTAATAATCATCATAATCAAATGGCTTTATTGCTCAAGAGTTAAAAAGAAGTTCAAACTGAAGAGTTTCAGCAATCGATTTATCTCACATTCCAGATTTGAATATTTTATCACTACACTAATCCATGCAGAGCATTCAATAGTGTGAAAGGAAAAATAGTTCTAAGGTAGTCTTATTTACTTAAGAAACAATAATTTATGGTGATTTACCTTTCTGCTGTAATAGCATAGTTTAGTTTTAAATATTTTATGATTCAATTATAAAGTTGCAAGTGAATACTAACTGGTATATTTTTCTTCATCATTGCTAATGTTATTTTTCGATTTTTTGATCCTAGATTGTAGAATTCTGATTTTTAAAATAATTTTAAGGGCAAAACTCAATAATTTAATCAGTAAACTAGAGAGTAGCAAAGATGTAACTCAACAAACTGCTAATTGACAATTTTTTTTTAAAAAAAGTATTTTTATTTTTGGCATCCAAGCCAAATATTTAATTCTGTATTTTTTGTCTACTGTCATATTATAATTCTTGTTTAATTTTTACAATTTGGATTTAAGTGCTTTTACTGAATTAATTTAAAATCACAGGGTAATTTGTAAACACAAATATAACAAAAAATTGTAACAGGCACTTTGAAGATAGATAGCATTTAATCTATCTGCATTGATATTAGAATATCAAATATAGATATTCAATGATCTGTAATTTAAATTGATCTTACAAATTGACTTTTTGCCTAGATATTTCTCTTATATATTCTATCAATTGATATTCAAGATAGATTATAGTATTTATGAATTAATTGAAATATAATACTTAAATTTTGAAAGAGATAATTCCTAAAAACATTTAAAATTATAACTGCACTAAAATTGATAGATTAACATGTTTGATATTATTATTTATTTAAAATATTATATACCAAGTATCTCTGAAAATAAGACCTAACCAAAAAAATAAGTCCTAGTATAACTTTTTAGGATGTTTGTAATATAAGCCCTAATCTGAAAATAAGCTCTAGTTAGAAAGAGAAGGAAAATACAATGCAAACATTATTTCTCTGTCTTGCAAATGCTTTTTGGTAAAATGACAGCAGCACCACTCTGGCAATGTAAAGAAGCTCTAAGATCGTCCGTTCATAAGCATGCCAAATAAGCAATCAGAATACAGACACAACACAAGTATGAACATCTGGTCAAAAGAAAATATTTACTATATTGTCAAAGGCATTAGATTATTTTTCCTTCAAAATGAAAATTAACCAGAAGGGCTTATGTGTGTTTTAATAGACTTGCTTACAATTATACATTTCCATGAAGTAAAGAAAGAATTTCAGAATTTTATTTTCTGCAATTTTCTACCACATATATTGGAAATACATACATCAGTTATTATAAGAGACTGGCTGACAATTATGCATTCATGTGAAATAAAGAAACGATTTCAGAATTATATTTTGCCACATCCTGTAATATTTCAATTACTATTTTGCATAAATGTAAAATTTTATACATAAACAAATGCAGACTTGTGTATGAAAAAATAAAATATCTCCTAAAAATAAGTCTAAAATATGTTTTGAAGCAAAAATTAATATAAGATAGTGCCATACTTTCGGGGAAAGACAGTAACTAAAGTCATAAGTAGTTTAAAATACTTAATAGTAATGTGCCTGTCCACTTCTTGGTAATAAAATGAATTGTTTATTATCTTTTGATGTTTGAAACAATATAATAAATGCTAGAGAGTATTGTATAAAAAATGTCCTTGGGTATGAGATTAATAACCATATGTAAAAATTTCATGTTATACCAGCTGTATCATATAATAAAACAAACAAGGTAAAATTTAAATAACAGAAAACACTAAATATAGAAAAATGAAAACTTTTGAAGGTCAATATCTTAAACAGAAAATTAGACTCTTTTGAATTAAAAATAACAATAAATTAGAAAATATATAACAGAAATATTCAGTGTATCAAAAAAGTCACACACAAAAAAAGGTAATCAAATATGCAAAATAACAACAACATTCATAAATTAACTTCTCATATATATGTATTAAATTAAGTAAATCACCATTCCTCAGGCTATGACATAAAAACACACTATATATTAAACAAAGAATAGAATAAATCCATGTACTCTTGGTAGCTTTGAAGTTTATAAGTATACTTTATTAACATTGTTGTAATTCAGAATGAAATTAATTTATCCACCTAAATGGAATACGCTATTTAAGAGTTATTAAACTGGTAATGAATTACACAAGGCTGCAGATAACATCTACCTTTAAAGATGTTTATTGAAATAATTAAACAAAATGTAACATTTAGAGTGCTTTTACATCATAGCCTGAATTATGTTTATTTTAAAGTTTATTTACTAAATTATTAAATCTTTATCCTAAAACATTTTTAATAGATTAAATATATCATTAAATTTTACTATAAGTACTAACATGGTTTAAATTAAAAGTAAATCAAAGGTTTAGCGCTAGTAACTAATGTCACATCTCTCTCATAAGTTACAATAGCTTCAAAAGAGTACATCACATTTTATTTTTATTATCAAAACATCTGATCAATACATGATAACTTTAGACTTCGACTTTTCAGATACTGAATACTAATAATAACAACAACAATAGCAAAAACAACAATTATAAATAACTTACTAATATAGAGTGACAAACTGCATTGAAATTTCTGACTATTGATAAAAAATTCTAAGTTTATATGAGATTTGAAGAATTCCAAGTTTCATCCAGTCCAGATAAACATTATAAGAATATTCGCTGATTACTAGAATAAAACTCCCCTAAACTTTTAATCTACATTAAACTTATTGCCTATAGTAAAACCACTATGATTTATAAAGTTATGAAATTAAAATAATTTTATCTCAATAAATTTGTTGATTGTATATTCAAAAATAACAAATATGTGCATATTGTGTTTATATTATTAATGTATTATTTATCGCTTTAAAATATATACTGGGGTGTCATCTCGTTTATAGAAATGTCAAGATCTAAAGCTTATAAAGTAATCGTGTCAGTGATAACATTTTTATATCGGAGGTGGTCTGCATTTTTATGAATCACTCAATTTGCTAAAGATTTAAATGTTGAATTTTGTTTAAATGAATAAAAGTAGGTTGCGTTTGTTTCCTATATATATATATATACATACTTAATACTAAATTGTTAAAATGAAAAAAAAAATGTTTCTCTTTTTAGTTTTCATTACTTTTTTAACATTTATTTGTCTTAAGGAATTATTTTATTGGCAGTTGAAGTCACTCTTCATATATTTATCTATAATTTATCATGATTTGAATAATTCCCTTTGAAGTTTCAATGAAATGAGTAATGTCCTTTTTGCAATCTATATCAAATATAGATTAATTTAAAACATCTGGCTTCACATATAATCTTTTTCTTTTTAATATATATATGTTTGTGCACTCACAAATGCCTTAGGAGATTTTAGACATATTTTTTACTTTATGACAAGAGTTGAAACACTTTTGGTGTTCAATCTTACATGTAAAATAATAATAATATTTTTTTTTAAATAAAAAAGAATAAGATTATAAAATTTTAAATTCTTTTTTTTTAATTCTGCATCTATTTTTATAAAAAATTTGCTTTTAAAACTTCTATATGCTTCACAAATTGTTGAAAACTATTGGTTTACTTTAAATTCAGTGCTATATAATATTATTTCTATATGCATATTTTCTATTTCTATTATGAAAAACAATGATTTTTAAATTAGATTTTATTTAATAAATTTATGTTTCGTCATTTGTATGTAGATAAAGAATTCTCCTTAAATTCTGAGTAACGCATTTATCTTAGAACATTAATTAAATTGGTTTAAATTTAAGACATATAAATGGAAAAGCCTGATTATCTTTTCCCTAAGGCTGCTCATTTCTCGTCAACTACATGTATTTGGAAGAGAGACTGGTCTAGAAGTTTTTACATAGATCAAGTGTTTAAGATTTGTTACTATTTGTAGTAGTTCATCACAAATCTGAAAGATTTGATTGGTGAAAAATATCTGGAAGCTATATTTCTTAATTCATTATATATATATATATATATATATATATATATATATATATATATATATATATATATATATATATATATATATATATATATAATGCAAAACCCTAAAACAATACATAGATTAAATTCAAAATTTTACCAAAATTCTTACACAACCATGATTTCATCTACTACAAATAGACCTTCTCAAGTGAAAATCAACCTAAAGGAAAACGGACACACACACACATATATATATATATATATATAAACAAACAAACCTTCCCATAATTCATTTCAAACTCCACCTTCCCTTAATATCAAAAGAAGTTTTCATAAGATTGATAGCCTCAGAATCAAGGAGTTTTATCATCAAAGTCTCTTTTATTCTTTTTAACTCATTCTTTTTTTGAGGCTATCAATCTTATGAAGACTTCTTTTGATATTAAGGGAAGGTGGAGTTTGAAATGAATTATGGGAAGGTTTGTTTGTTTTTATATATATATATATGTTTTCCTTTAGGTTGATTTTCACTTGAGAAGGTCTATTTGTGGTAGATGAAACCATGGTTGTGTTAGGATTTTGGTAAAATTTTGTATTTAATCTAGTATTGTATTGTTTTATGGTTTTGCATTTTTATTTTTTGCTAGTATAGTGGTAGACAGTTTTGGTTTATATATATATATATATATATATATATATATATATATAT
>JAQFVV010003403.1:0-11307 GCA_028023455.1 Epiperipatus broadwayi | reverse complement strand
ATTGAAGCTTCAGTGTGTTGAACACACAGAGCTTCATGTTAGTTTGCTAAAATTAGTATACATATATATATTTTAAAACTCATATTTAATTTTTCATTTTTTTTATTTTTGCTTGTTTGCTAAAGGGGATATATGCAGGTGCAGGTGCATGACTTTACGAATGAGTGGACTTATGTATGTGTAAATTGTTCTGTTGAAGTGCATTTTTTTATGTATATATTTTTTGGAAAGAAAGAAAATATATTTCCATTGTCGTATATCTTTATCCTAAAGGCAGTTTGTTCTCATATGAATAACATTTTGATGACTCTGCTTGTTTTTCATATGACATTCTGAAAAATATAGTTGCATGTAAGTGTGAATTCATTTTTCTCATCCTTGAGGCAATTAAAAGGCAAGTGAGATTTCATAACTTTGTGTAATCTTATCTCGATTGTGTCACCTATTTTTGGTAAAAGATCAACTCAGCTAGTTGCAAGGAAGTGTTGAATGTTTTTTTCATCTTTAAACTGAAAGATCAAACTCAGCTAGTTGCATGGGAGTGTAATTGTTTTCTTATCTTCAAACTGATGTAAATCCTAAAAATCTTTTAAACTGATGTAATTAAAAAAAGGAAAAATCAATCATGCGGTCTGTTTTCGTTTTCTAACCAAGGAAAATATATTATGGGTGTAAAATATATATATATAGAAAATAAAGCCTTACTTAGAAAAAAATATTATATATAGAGCAAAGAGCAAGAACCAAGGAATTCAATCGATTCAAAGAATTATTCCAAAGTCAAACAGTGAGAGTAATTAGTTCATATTAACACAAAGTTAAGCAGTTGGAGAATTAATGCAAAGTCAAGCAAGTTGAGCTGTTAATTAATTCAAAGTCGAGGGCAGTTAATTAATTAAAAGTCAAGCAGTTAGAGAAAGATCCACGATATGACTTTTGAGTAGTACAAACTACTTTTCCTTTCTCTGGAAAGTCTCCAGAAAAATGCATCTACAGAAGAGAAGGAGAACAAATCCCATGCCGCTGCTTGAAGAAAGGAAGCAACCTGAAGCCAGCCTATCCTAGTCTCGACAGAGCCAAAGATCGATCCTAATAATGAATGAACCTGCAGAAAAAAAGAAATATCTTGCCTCAATCAAAGTGGACACGAATGGTCCACTCGAAGAAGAAAAATAGAGAAGCAACCTGAAGCCAGTCTATTCTGAATCCAGTGAAGCCCAAGGCCGACCCTGTCAATGAATGAATCGGCAGAAAAAATCTGCATCAAGCAAAAAGTGACACTGTCATCGCAAGTATAAACTTTCTATCTTTAAAAAAAAAAAGAAAATTATTTATATCTTAAAAATACCTTCTATAAAAAAAAAAAAAAATGCGAACATTTAATTTCATTAGATTCATAAAATTCGCAAAAGACTATCTTAAGAAAATGTGTTTCAATAGGACGGTTATACATATATGAGTGTTTAGTTTATTTTTATTATTGTTTTAACAAGTCAATTTAAATTTTAACCATTACTTATTAATGGTTCAAACAACAGAAAAAAGTGTAATGTATAATTCTAAGTAGAACAAAAGATTATTAGAGAGTTTAAAATTGCAGCTTTTCTATGTTTTATTTTGAGATATGCCGGTATGTTCTTTTAAATATAATATATGATTAATTTCTTTGTGCCAATTTAGTTAAATATAAATATAAATGATATTACACTATGAAACTAATTTATATAAAAATTTGTTTGTTTTATCCCGAATCTAAAGTGGGAAAGGGGTAACGATTCATTTTGAATGATAAAATAAGAATCAGTCAAAGTTAAATTTCTTAAATCCGTCTAATTCTGACTTAGTGAAAAATGTCATTTATTTAGTAATAAAAAAAAAAGAGATAGAAAAGAAATCAAATATATAGAAAAAAAAATCCGCCCTCTTCCCGTATATGCATAATCACAGTATCTTGGTAAAGAAATCAAAAATATAAATGTGTTCAAATTATTTTATTTGATTTAAATTAAGATTCTTTGTGACAATTAAAGAAGGTAGAATGGTATATATATATAAGTGTGTATGCGTTTATCTAAATGTAAAAAATAATAATGATAATAATGCTAGTTCTTCTTTTAAAATTTAAAATAGGCAATATTACTTATTGCAAAGATATGAGTTCACCTCACTCTATATGTATATTTAGTGAGGCATGCATTTGGGGAAAGAAATATCTCAGCAGTAGTATTTTTCTTGCCTCCTTAGCATTTTATAGTTTAGATTCATATTTGAAATACTTGGGCATTTTATAGCCTATAAGATATGGTTGTCGGATTTCTCCATTATTACTTATTAAAGACAGGTTTAGGAAAAACATCTATGCAGATATAAATTAATGCTTTTAATGGGCAAATATAGCAGTAGCTTAATACATTGATCTGTGCCTATATGGCTTTTAATAATAAAAATATGTCGAGGAATGCTATGCGGTCTGCCACGCGGATATTTCGAGATCGGAAGAGCACGATACGAGATAGACATGCGTTTCTTTGAGCCGATGAATGGGTATACTCTATAAAGATAGTGATTCAAAACCCACGCTCTATTATTTCCTACACAAGCCAAGCTGAATGCGGATGTGTTACTATAGGAATATACATTACTGCTCGACAAAGAAGATTGGCCCACGTTTGCCAATGCTAATAATATAGCCAGCACAGGATTCAAACCCCGACGCTACTGAACGCTGTAATTAGATGTCTTAATCATACCTGTTGTGAATTCTGTGGGAAATAGATAAGCCATATTTTTCATATAATTATTAATAATAAAGGGTAATAACATTATGCTTTTGTCCATAACTCCTGCTGAGAAGACTAACAATAAAATATAATAATAACAAACACATATATACTTTACTTCCCCTATGTATGTAAACACACGCATAAATTTATTATATATATTCATTTGGCCTCTAGCTTAATATAAGCAAGTATTGTGTTTGCTCTCCAAAAAAATTGGCATATTAATTTTATAGTGGCATATTTCTTGATAAAATATTATCACTCTCAATATAAAATTTCGTTTTATGCTGGCACACAGTATAATACTGATTATTTACTGTGCGTGTAACTATCATTTCTAGTTAATTAATTATTTTTTTTTTGTATTGAATCACAATTGTTATTGTCATGGAATCCAGTATGATTTCATTGTAATGTACACCCATACATCTAATACTGAGGTTCATTATTGTAATTATTATTTTTATATATTTCACAACCGTAATTGTCATTGTCAGGTGACCTCTTGTAAAACCATATATTTATTCTGGGGATATTGAAATTATGTGCTATTATCACTATTGATCATCAAATGTAATTTTTGTTTTTTTTTGGTTTAAAAAAAAAAGTAATCCCATACATAGATCATGATTAGATCCAAACATGATTGTTATTAATTATATTTTCTAATTGTATTAATAAATTGTATATATCTATACCGTTGTCATGTCATTTCCTGGTTCATCATATCCACTCATCTATATCCACACTTGATTAAATCATATGTATGAGATCAAAACGCTCTTGAAATATTAATAATAATAGTTTAAGCTATATCATAGTATTTAGTGAATATCTGAGATTAAATTAATAAAGTCTAGTGCATGATAGGCTAGGTTTGAATTGAGAGTCCTTGTTTCTACCCTGACCACCGGGACCGAAGAAAAACGATAACCATTAGTAGCATCAGGAGCGTTGGTTGAATAGTGGAGATTTTGAAGCACTGGCAAATAGGTTAAAGCTTAGTACTGTTCCGCGACTACCATATCCCGAACATACTGGGTTTGAAGTACTTTTGCTAGGTCTCTGAATCTTGTTGGCTAATCATACGATTCTGAACATTACAATATGTATATACTTTATTTAATGTAACATATTTCAATGAAAGCATTTTACCCTTGTTTCCATTTTAAGGATACAATATTCCAAAATATCATTGATATTGATATTTTACTATCATTTGTTCAAAGGTATGATCTGTTCTTCTTATATCTATAAAAATATAAGCGCATTTTTTTAAATGTTTTTATCACTGTTTTTAAGGAGTGAAATGCTTATCCCTTAGATTGATAGAAATTTATCCTTTAAGATTTTATAACATTTTCATGTCAAGAGAATTTGTCAAAGGAGCATGTACCTTGAATTGTATAGATCGTTAGTTGATTATGTTAATAATTTTGGAATTAGAAGAAAATTCAATGAGAGCATATATCCATATTTAAATGGCATATGTCATCATGTGACCATAAAATATATTTTATTGTTATTGTACTTTGTATTGCTGTTGCCTTTTCTTTGGGATAATTGGAAGAAATACAATTTTATAAAGAGGATGTAATTAAATATTATTTTAACATATTCGTGTGATGCAATTAAAATATTCTTCTTATTTATACATGTTAGCAACTGGCTAATAATAAGAAATTATACTTAGCAGCTATCATTGCTATGAATAAAGGAAATATATGCATCCAATAAGTCAACACTTGAAATACTGAATTAGAACTAAAATCACTTTCAATAGTATAAAGAATGAAAGATGTAAATGACAGATAAACCAATTGCAATTTAGATTGTATGCATATATTCGTGATCTAAAGATGATTGATGAAGGAGGGACAATGGTGCGTGTGTTTAACTTGATTATTATACATTTTCTCTTTTTTTTAATAATTGATTCAGAAGAGATTTAACCAGCAGGTAATTTATATTTATTAATCTTCTGAAATTGTTATCAGCCATAAATAATAGTGTTTGTAATTTTCTGGACCCATAGAGCACAGTTACTTTAACAAAGCCATTGATAAAACGGATTAAAGTATAATTAAATGAAAGAAAATTTTTTATTAAACGATAAAGAGAAAGACATATAATTTACTTTGATTTATTACTTATTTTTATCATTATCATTTAATATAACACAAATAATTTTGTTAATACTTTAAAAACTGTTTAATTAATCTGCATATAGAATATTTAATAAATATGTTTTTCTTGTTGTTATAATCAGCATTCACTTTCACTGAAATTAATGATCATTTTCATTTAAAAAAATTAAATCAATTTCCTGTAATCGAAGTATTCTTATTGTCTTGTTAGATAATGAATGAATTAATTAGGGGTGAAGTATTAGATATGTACATGATTTATGACCAATAGGAAGTAATTCTAAGGCACTCATTAAATTATATGAGAACTTACATAATATAAATATTAGTTCCCTTACAAATTAAAATAATATGCATAAGTTTTAGGAATTAAATGATCCATTAATGAATATAGACTTTATGGGAACATGCATATACCAGTATCATCTAGTCACTTTGCATTGCTTATTTCAATGTTGATATTAATTTTTATACCTAAAGGATAGAATGAGGGCTTATGTTTGGTATAAATTTGAATCTTTACAATATATAGAAATTAACTTTACCTAGATCTACATAAATATGCAAGTTGGTCTATGTTCAAAACATTAGATTTATTTTAATTTGGGATATAAGTTGAATAGTATAAAAGTATAACATGGGATGGGTAGATGTTGTAATAGTATAAGCAATATGATATTACTTGAGACTCTGTATACATGTATACATATAAATGCTATGGTCATTAATGGATGATTTATTTCATGAAATTCATGTATTTTGTTTTAATATATAGGAGAACTAATGCTTATTTTGAGGGGATCCTGGGAATTATCTTCTACTTGTTAGTAAACCATACATAGATATAATGTTGTAGTAAACTATACATAGATGTAATATTTCATCCTAACTTATTCAGGGATCATTCAAAAAGTCAATAAAAATTGATTTGATTATTAAAGATTAAAATAACTAAATTAAGATTACCTGTTGATTTCAATGTAACAGGTTTTCTTTAAGTGAAAAATTTTATGCACTTATTCAAATATTATAGTAACATTGATTTTAATGAAGGAAAGCAAATGTTTATTATAAAGTACATAAATATTCTATACACAGATTAATGAAACAATAAGGCAATACCATTAAGTAACAACAAAATTATTTATATATTAAAATGATAATAACAAGAATAAACAACAATGCATAGTAAATTGTACCCTCTCCCTTTATTATATAGATTTCTTCATTATTAAGGTATAATTAAAACCGTTTTATTAATGTCATTATTGTAGTAACTACATTCTACGATTGGTGCAATTAAAACTATATCGTTATTTATGATTGATAACACTTAGAGAGTAATAAATATACATTACTTGCTCATTAAATGTTTTCTGCACCTTATCATTGAAGAAGAAACAAAATATTTTTATAATGCTCAAGTTGAGCACACACACATACCTGTAGCATTGTCATATCTTCATCAAATGTCTTTACATCAATCATATGTGTACACAATTTAAATTGCAATTAGTTGATCTGTCATTCACATCTTTCATTTTTTACAATATTGGAAATGAATTTTCTGTCTAAATAAGCATTTAAGCTGTCTTAATTTTAAATTATAAATGTATTTTATTTATAACAAGGATAATTGTTATAAATAATTTCCTATTAAAAGAAGAGGTGTATTTCATTATCTGATGTGAATCTAGTGAACATGATATGAATTTGTATTCTACTCTTCTTGATATGTCTGTGAACACACATCAGTGATAAATATAACAAGAACAAAAAAATATAGTGTATAAACCCATGATGACCTATACCATATACTTATGATAATAACTGAAATACAGGCTTATTATATACCTGTATCAATATATGTAATATATAGAGTATATGAGCACAGTTTCACACGACCCACCACTCTCCACTCTATCTCATATCACTGATATACTTGAACACATATATGTCAAAAAGATAAATAATGACCAATATACATATTTCATGCTAAACCAGCAATCATCAGTTGATCCAGATTATCATCTCTACACATACATGCAATAAGTGCTCAGACATACATTAAGATAGCCAATCTTCATACTTTAATGGAAAGGCTTCAATCCACTCCACACTCAAACTCTTCAACCATCCATCCTATTGAAAATCTGATAATGGAATGCTCAAAGGCAACTCTGAGGCTGAGATTCTCATCACACTTATGAATATGTACTTTTGAGTTAGGTTTATTTAATTCCAAAATTATTAATATGTATAGTCAGTTAATGATCTAGAAAATTGAAAGTATATGCTTCACTGGCAAATTCTAATGGCACCAAAATATTGTAAAGCCAGAGCAGATAAAATTTAACATTCCAAAAAATATATTTTATTCAGTGGATAACAGTGATATATAAAATAATAATATATACATGTTTATATATGCTTAGCATGAACTAATCTTATATTCACACAATAACAATGATATCAAACATCACATGATCACCATCTCTATACTAGCACATAATTTGTTGTAAACAAAGGCAAAACTCCCCATACAGTAGAGCCACCCTGTGCCAAACAGAGTAATCAATGGATGCCGGAAGGCTTGTGCATAAAATCCCTATCTAGTGCCTACTCATCCAATATCCCCAGACTAGTTTCTGGCTTGTGGCCATCATCAGTGAGGAGCCTTGGATCTGAGAGCACTGCATCTAGATCTTAGGATCTAATGCAACCCTCCAGCAGCCACCTTTTAACTCTCCTTTACTACAAAACCATGAGAATGAAATTGAAAACATTGTTAATATCTTCAATGTAAGCTCAATAGCTTGTATAGTCATATGGGTCTGAACTCAATTCAGCATCCATACATTTTGGTGTCAGAAACTAGTCTGGGGATATTGGATGAGTAGGCACTAGATAGGGATTTTATGCACAAGCCTTCTGGCATCCATTGATTACTCTGTTTGGCACAGGGTGGCACTACTGTATGGGGAGTTTTGCCTTTGTTAATAACAATGATATATAAATTTCAATGGAATTATCAAATTCTGCACTCTTAAAAAAGGAAACAAAATATGTAATCCTTCTTCATTTCAACAACATATGTTACATCAAACTAGTATATAAGAATTTTAATAATGAGTTTCATCTGACCATTAATCATGTCACATTATCTGAAATAATATTATAAACCTCCATAAATTTATTTACGCAAATAGGAAACAATAAATACATTCATGTCCATCATAATATCAAATTTTAATTATCGGAGATCATTCATTAAGATAAATATTATCCTATAGAATTATTTGTCTAAGTGTAATCCTTAGGGTTGAATAAAAATACTAATAATACCAAAGGATTTATATGTCTTAAAACTACTTAAACAATGGTTTTAAATAATCCCTCCTCCTTCTAAACCCAATAAAATACAATACTTATTATTGAAAAATAATCTATTTTTATTTGATAAATACTATAAAAAGCTTTATAATTCATGGGCATATATATTTTCTTTGTTTAATAATAACCAAAAAAAATAATATCAATATTAAAGAAAATAATCTTATAAAAGAATAGCAAGAAAATTAAATATGCCTACTAAAGTCACTCATGGTCTAGAAACTTGATGTAAGAATTCTACTTTCAAGAAATGGAATCAGTTGCTTATTATATTTTATAATGAAGAAAGAAATTCTTAAATTTTCTTATATTTATTTCTATTCTATTCTTAAATTTAAAAAATATTTTATTTGTTTCTGCAAATATTTAGACCTAACTTACATGCATGTGATGACCAGTATATTTGGCACAACTTTTTGCCCACTTTTAATAACATTGTGTTGTGGAAATATTTTATATTCAACCCCATAAATAAGATTTTGGACAAATGCTTTCATGATATTGCAGTGTAACGTTTTAATCTATTTTCCATGGTAAATGATTTGATGAGAGAACTTGCATCAGCATGTAGAATAGTGGAGGAAACAAGTTAGTTTTTTAATAACAAAATATCATTTCAATAAAGCTATTTCTTATTTTTCTCCTTTTACTTTCTTTGCATTTTTTCATATATTCATATATATTGCTTATAATAACTCCTCTCATATACACTTCGATGCAAAAAAAATTTTAATGATTTTTTTTATTTTCCTGATAGATCTGATGAAGACTGCAGGACAGTTGAAACTGTCAGGAAAATAAAAAAAATCATTAAAAAAATTTTTGCATTAAAGTGTATATGAGGGGAGTTATTATAAGCAATATATATAAAGCTATTTCTTCTTTAGTTCCTATATTTTGTTTTATTTATATATCAGAGAAAATTAAGAATTTTAAATCTCCTTAGTAAAAAAGAAATATTTGTTGTTGTTGTTGTCACTTTTTTTTTTTTGCTAAAGAGCAAATTAAAATTCTTAATTTCTCCTATATAAAAAAAAAACTATAGAAATAAAAGAAAAATTAACTTTATAAAAAAGTAATCTTGATAATAATCAATTAATCTCTTTCTTTGACTATCTTATATGCCAATAAGATACAAATTACCCCATCAAAACATTCATCCTGAAAATTGATTAAAATATTACAATACAAAAGAAGGAATTAAGAGCCAGGAATAAATAATATTGTGAACTGATTTAAAGAATTTCTTAGAAGGTTGTTTTTGGACTTGAAGATAAAGCATTTCCATCAACATTATGTTAGCAAAAATAGTGATGAAAAGAGAAAATCATGTTCAATAACTTAGCCATCATGTGCTCATAAGTTTCTTCTAAATATTCTCAGAAATAATTATTTTTCTCTTTTATTTAAAAATAAAATAATAATAAATATAAGGAAATCCCCATCTTTAAATATTACATTCATCTGAGTTTTATTATAGACCCAGAGACTTTAGTAGAGTATGATTTCTTGTGCAGTTGTTTTTTTTTATGAGATTGTTTTCTATAATATTAATGCTTAATTTTCTTTTTTTGATAATTATTAAAGACAATATGCTATATGTCTATACATTATAAAGCTTCTTATAGTGTTTATCAATTTTTAATCGATAATGATTTAAGAATAAAGCACTTCATTGGATTTATATTAAGAAAATTATTTCAAATCATTGTATAAATTGCTTTAAAAGTTTTTTATTCAACCCTAAAGGATAAATTCTTAAAATTTAATAAAACATTGCACCTAGACAAATGCTTTATAGGATAATATTCTTCCTAATGAAAAATTATTAATATTTAAAATACAAGATGTTAAGATACATGCGAATGTATTTATTGGTTCACTTTTATATTAGTGCATTTATGACCATTTGTATTACTGGGCATTTCATCTTATATCACATGATTAAGGTCATCATGAAACCCAGTATTAAATATTTGTATATATTTAATTTAATGTAACATATGTGACCAAAACAACAAACCTTTAAATGTGTAACATTCCCCAATATCATAGATATTGATATTTTACTGTTGTTTTGTGTGAACGTAAGATCTGTTCTTCTTATAGTTATAAAAACATATGCTTAGTTTTTTTTTTTTAATATATATAAAGCATTGTTTTTTTAGTTAGTGAAATGTTTGTTTTTTCGATTGATAGAAATTTACCCATTGAGATTTTATTATATTTAGGTCCCCAGAGAATTTGAACAGAAGAGCATATATTTTCAATTGTATATAGTGTTAGTTGACTATATATATTAATAATTTGGATATTAGAAGTCATCGCGATTGTAAAATATATTTTGTTATTATTTTTATGGCCGTTGTATTTTCATTCACATAACTGGAACATAATTTATAGCAAGAATCAACTTTCATATCATCTTTAATAGATTCAAGAGATAAAATTAAAATATTTTTTCTTATTATGCAACTTGTTTCGTATCTTATTAATAATAAGTAATTATACCTAACAATTATCCTTGCTATGAATAAAGGAAATATATTTGTATCCTATAAACTAAGACACTTATAAATACTTTAGACATAAAATCAATTCCAATACTGTAAAAGGATGCAAATGTAAATGATGGGTCAACTAATTGCAATTTAGATTGTGTCACACATGTGCATGATATAAAGATAATTGATGAAGATACAACAATGGTGTGTGAGTGCTTAACTTCATTATTATATATATTATAATAAAAATGATACATTTAATGGTAACAAACTATTATAAACCGAAAATATTCCTGTTTATAATAGTTTATTACCGTTAAATTTATTATTTTTATTATGATTACAATTTTATTTTTAACGAACACTTTATTTATATTATATATGTCAATAACTGACTCATAAGACAGATTTAACCATTAGATAATTTATATTTATTAACCTTAAATTGTTATCAAACGTAAATAATATATATATATATTA
>JAQFVV010003402.1:0-11326 GCA_028023455.1 Epiperipatus broadwayi | reverse complement strand
GCTTCAATCCACTCCAACTTCTAACTTTTCAGTCATCCATATCATTAAAAATCTGATGATGAAAACTCAAATCCCATGCTTATATGTGTGGGAGATGATAATCTGGACCAATTGATGAGTGCTGGTTTAGCACAAAACACGTATATTGGTGATTATTTATCTTTTCTACATGTGTGTGGTCATGTGTATCAGTTGTATAAGATAGTGTGGATAGTTGAAGGGTGCTTGAAAATCTGAGTTCAAATCCTCTATACTTATATCTTTAATCTGAAAAATATAAAATACTGAAATAAATATAAACATTTTTGTAATTTTCCAATACCAAAATGCATAGAATAAAAAGACCTATCTGGTCAAAAATTGAAAATAAAATTTTTAAAGAAATTTAATTTTAAAAAATGTATTTTATTTCTACTATTTACACATTAAATTCCAATTTTAATACTTTATATATCTTTAATCTGAAAAATAGAAGTTACTAAACTGCAAAAAATATATAAACTTTTCTACATTTATTCAATACGAAAATGCATTGCATAAAAAGAAAACCATACAAAATAAGCATCTATAATATAATTTAAAGAGTGTCCCAATAGCTCAAACAAGCTCTTAATTAATAAGTGCGGTATGAGAAAATATTTAAAATCTCTATTCAGAACACTCTCATCTCCAGACCAACTGGTTTCGAGCTTATGGTTCAAGTTGGTGGAAAGCTAGAATATTTGGACACTGTATTGTAATTACAAGCTTATAAAAGTAATGTCACGTTATATATGACTTGCTTTTTAAATTAATATAATTTAAAGAAATGGGAAAAATTAAGTTTATGTTTATGTTACTAAGTTAGTTTATTTATATTATCAATTACAATATGTAAGACCTCATTCTATTTTTGACCTCTCAAACATTCAAATGCTAGTTATAATAATTAAATTATTACCTGTTCACTTTATAAATTTATACAGTTAATTATACACTGATATTTACTTACATTCATTTTGTCATAAAAAACTTTGTGCTGTCTAAAGACTAATGATAATTGTTGAGATCTATCTTTTTACTAATAATTTGTAAACGTATTCTTTTCTTTCCTTACAAAATGTTTATAATTTGCAATTAATGTTGTAGTATTGTTCTAGTAAAAAGATATTCTGGCATAAAAAGATAAGTATATGAAGAAATTAAAGATGAAATAGAATGGATGAAGAAATGCCCGATATTAAATGAGTATGAAATAGAAAATAAATTTAATAAAAGAAATGTTTGCTAATATTATTATAATGACAAACTTATTGACTGAACAGTTTAATTTTGTCATTTCGCTACTATCATGTGACAATTTAATTCCTGGAAAAGCTGTGTACAGTACATCACATCACCACATCAAATTGCTTTTGTTTTAAAGTTTTTCGTTTGTTATTTATATATAGAAGTTTTAAAAAAAGTTATTTTGTTATTTATATGAAGTTTTTTTTTAAAAAAGTTATTTTGTTGATTAGTTTTTAGTAAGTTTGTTACTAAAGGGTTTTTTTTTTAATTTAAGAATAGTCAATTATTTTGAGAAAAAGATAACGTTTTGAAGGCCTAAGGTTGGAAAATATGTGGCTATAGTTTGATTGGTTTTAATAAAGTTAAATATAGAATATATTTAATATAAATAAATTTAATAAAAATAAAAATTTATTTAATAAAGTCAAATATAGAATAGGTGATTTGGGAAATAAGGAATATGGATTGCATTTGTATTCCATAATGTGTATATAATTGTAAGAAAGAACTAGTCATGCTCTGGCAGAGTGTACTGTGTGTGATGAGGTTTATCACTTGAAATGTTTGAATAAGACTGGGAAGGATGTAACAGGTTTATGGTTATGTAGTCAATATGTAAATGTGATAAAAGAGGTGAGAAAGTGATTTCTAAGTGTAGATAGTTTAAAGAGAAAGTCAGGGGAAAGGGAGCAAAATGTGGTTAAGGAAGGTAGGACAGAGTATAGTTTTAGTGGAGTGTCAGGAGATATGGATGGAGAAATTAGCGCAATGGAGATGGTTAGCCAAAGAATAAGTAAGATAGAGGAAGAAGTAAAGAATGTAGAAGCGCAAATTAAAATTGTTAAAAACAAAGTGTGAGGAGATAAAGGAATTATTGAATAGGAATGATAAGGAAGAAGTAGATCAGAAGGTGGTAGAAAATGTTATAGATGGAGTAAAGAAAGTAGACTATGAGACAGTATTGATAGGAGATTTACTAATTAGAGAATGTGGTGATATAATTGCAAGGGAAAATAGAAGCAGGTATGTAAGAGGTTTGTCTGGAGCTAGAATTAGGGATTTGGCACATAAAGTAAAAAATCAAGGTAGTAGAGATGGGTATGTTATGGTAGTGACTAATAATAATTTGTCAGAACCATCAGAGAGAGTAATGGATCAGTATGTAGAATTGATTAGGAAATTGAGTAAGATTAAAGGAAGAGTAAGGATAGTTGGATTATTACCAAGATTTGATAAGAGGCATTTGTTAGATAGGGCATGTTCTATAAATGAGAGATTGAAAAAATTGTGGGAGAGAAATAATGTTATGTTTGTGGATGTGTGGGATTGTTTTATTGGAAAGAGGGAATTATATAGTAAAGATGGGTTGCATTTAGAAAAACAAGGAAGTGAAGTTTTAGGAAATCTGATTTATAAAGAATATATTTCTGGAAACTTATAAAAGGGGGGGGGAGTTAAATTGTAGCATTATCAAAAAGAAGAAGAATGGATGAAATGTAAAAAATAAGCAAAAGGTAGTTGATTTAGATATAAGTGTAAATATGGAGAAGGAATGGGTCTGTAAAATTAATGGTAAGAAAGTTATTTATAAATGTAATGGAGAAAGAATTATAAGAGTAGTTAGGAAAGAAGAAATTGGGAAAATTGGATATTTGAATATGCAAGGTGGTAGGAGACCAGAAAAGTGGATGGAATTAAATAAAGCAATTGAAAATGAAGAGCTTGAGGTATTAGCAGTAGTGGTAGAGAAGAACCTATTCTGAAACATTTGGTATGGCAGGGTATAAATAGAAAAGAAAAAAGGGGTGGTGGTATAGGTGATATATCAAAAAAATATTTAAATATTGTTAAATGTCAAGAACATTTGTGGTTTGAAATAAGGTTGGGTAGACAAGAATGGATGGTGGCTATAGTTTATATAGCCACTGGAGATAGTCAAACTATAATGGAGTGGAACAGTAACATATATGAATGTCTAGTTAAGGATATACATAGTTTTAAAGAAAAGGGGAGGAGAATAATGGTTATAAGGAATACGAATGGACATATTGAAGAAATTGATGTAGATAATAAAAATGGACAGCTTTTGAAGAAATTTTGACAGAGAATGAATTTGAGTATTGGAAAATTATCAAATATTTATAAGGGACAATACACATGATCTAGAAATAATATATGTCTCACAATAGATTATGTGTTGGTAGAGAAAGAGGGACAAAATAAAGTATGGAAAATTAAGATGTTTGATAATGAAGTGAAAGTATGTACTAGTGATCATAACTTCATTGTAATAGAAATGGTTAGTAATGTGAAAGAGAATAGAAATAATAGTGAAAGATGTAGATGGGGAGTGAATGATAAAAATAACTTGGAAGAATATAAAATACAAGTTGAAGAAATCATGGAAGAGTTGGTTGGCAATGAGTATAAGGCCTGGTGTGATGAAATAGAAAATGTGGCAAATAGGGTTTTAGGTAAGAATATTCATAAGAATAAAAGGAATAAAAATGAGAATTAGTAAAAGTATAAAAGGAAGGAAATAAGCATGCAGAGAATATAAGTGTGCTATTAGGAATGAGGAAAGTGAAAAATATATTAATGCTAAATGCTAAAAGTACTTAGAAATGAAGAAGTTGGCTAAAATAGATAATTATAGAGAAAGAATGAAATTGAATAGTAAATTGTTGGAGGATATTAATAAAAGTGGAAGAGATGGGAGTAAAAAATTTTGGAATTACATTAAAAGGAGAAATGTAGGGGGGAGAGAGATAGTATTACTAGATGATGAGGGAATAGAGTGTAGCTCTAGAGAAGAGAGAGAATCTTAAATAGATATGTAATGGATATAGAAAAGATGTTAGATGTGAAGGACAGAGTGATAGAAAACATATAGTAATGGGAATATTAGGTTTACAAAAAATAACTGAATGAGGTAGGGAAAAAATTGAAAAGTGGAAAGGCAAGAGGTTTAGATGGATGGGCAGCAGAGATGGTAATGAATTTAGAGTATAGGGCAAAAGTAAAGCTATTATCCTGTTTTAATAAGATGGCACAAAAGAGTTTTTCCAGGTAGTTGGGGTAATACAAGAGTAAGATTATTATTTAAACTAAAGGGTAAGGATCATTGAAAGTTAAACAATTATAGACCGATAGCGGTAACATCAGTTTTATATAAAGTTTTCACATATATGGTGGCTGGAAGAGTTGCAAAATGGATGGAAGGGAATAATGTAGTGGGGGAAATGCAAGGAGGTTTTAGATCAGATAGGCATATAGGAGATAGTTTATTTGTAGTTACACAACTTATGGATATGAGTAGAAATTCAGGTAGACAGTTATATATGAGTTTTATAGATATAGAGAAGGCATATGATAGAGTAAATAGAAATAGATTATGGGTAAGTTTAGCAAATTTGGGAATGGATGAAGCTTTAGTGGATATTATTAAGAAATTATATGAAAATAATTACTATACATATCAATTAGGGAATATAGAATCAGTTAAAGTTAAAAATGGGGTGGGACTAAGGCAAGGATGCCCTATGTCACCTATTTTGTTTTTGTTGTATTTGAGTGAAATGGAGAGAGCAATAGAAAGATTAGGAAGAGGGATAGAGATACCATTAATAGGTGGCAAGGGAGTATATACTTTGTCAGGTCTTTTTTTGTGGATGATGTCTTTTTGGGTGCAGAAAGAAGAGAAGATATGGAAGTTATGCTGAGGACATGTGCAAGGGTGGGTAAAGAGATGGGGATTAAATTTAGTGAAGAAAAATCAAATATAATTATGGTTAATACTGGGGAAAGAGAAGATGTAGAATTTTTATTGGGGGATATAAAGTTAAGTGTGGTGAATAGATATAGTTATTTGGGAATCATCTTAAGTAATCAGAAAAATTGCTTAGATAAATGGGAGAAAAAATTGATAATTGAAGCAAAAAAAAAGGGATTGATAAAAAAATTAACAGTTTTCATATAATAAATATGATGTAGCTAGAATTGTATGGAAGGGAGTTGCAGTAGTAGGGTTAACATATGGTAATGATGTATTATGTGTTAGTAAAGGGGTATTAGATTATTTAGAAAAATTACAAAGGGAAGTAGGAAGACATGCATTAAATGCAGCTGTGTGGACAGCAAGGGAGGCAATTCAAGGAGAAATGGGATGGTCAAGGTTTTATATGAGAGATGCAAAAAGTAAAATGAAAATGTTTGTTAAGAATAGCTAAAATAGTATTTAATTGGGTTATGAGTATAGGGAAGGCAACAAGATGGGCGAGAAAGGTAATGCGGTATGCAAAAGATTTGGATAAAGAATTTATATCAGTATTCTTGTACAAAAGGTGGGATGATTGTGTTAGAAGAATTGTTGACTGTTATAGTGGTAAGAAATGTGATAAAAGAATAAATGTATTAATAAAAAATAGGGAGTTAGAGAGATGAAGAACTAGTATGGAAAGTAAAAAGTTTAAATATATATGATTATACAGAAAGTGGGTTATTGGTTTTTATGCTGGGTTTGGGAAAAGATAAGGGGTATTTAGATATAAAGGCCATAGAGTTGACAAATTATGTTGTGGAAATGGGATGGAGATTATTAGGGTGGGGAATGGAAAGGAAAAGTAAAGTGGCTCAGGTTTCTCTGCGCATAGTTGTTGAGAGATTCCTGATTCTGTTTAATAAGATGATAAATATCTGTGCAGATGCTTTGGTGTAAAAATGGGTCACAGTGCATTCATTGTGAGACACATTTTCGCCAAAAAATCAATTAAACAACTAGATCATTCTACCTATTCACCTGACTTAAATGCCTGTGATTTTTGGTTATTTCCAAAATTAAAAACTGCACTGAAAGGATGAACATTTTCTACTATAACTCATATCCAAATGAAGGTGAATCAGCTACACAATAGTACTCCTGAAAACGAGTTGCAAGCATGCTTCCAGAAATAGGAACATCATTTTTATCAATGTATAGATGCACAAAAGGACTACTTTGAAGGTGACAGATGCCACTACTGTACATTTCCGCACATATACTTTATGACCGTGGATTTTGGGAATTAATTAAATTATCACATTTTATACATCAATCACAGAAAACTAATCTAGAAATATATATTTGAAAAAAAGATAATAAATAGTGAAAAATCAATAAATCTATTTAAGCTAATTTTATAATCCCATTGTATTAATTCATTAACCAAATTTATTGATATATGACATTAAAGAGAATTAGATAAAAGTTTGAGTTACACCTAATGTATGTGTTAATGATGATTATAATTATGACTTCATTCCAAAATAACAAAAGTAAAATTGTGAGTCTTTTTCATTGATATTTCAATTTAAAACTTTATGTTGTATCAGTTATAAATACAGTATATTATTTAATCAGCCTAAACATCATACATAACATAAAACAAAACAAAAAAATCCAATAAATATTTTCATAATTTTATAGTAAAAAAATGAATTGTTACATTTTCATTTACCATTGTCAAACTCCTTCCACTCACAACTTTGCCGCCATCCATTTCAGATAAATACAATAATGATTATTACTAATCATTTTTGAAACTAGAGATTATCTCTAGCACAGATATAAACTTTAAACCTCAGTTAAAGATTAATATATCTAATTTTTTACTCACAAATGAAGTTTAATTAAATGAATAAATTACGAGTTAATTATTTTCTTACCAATACGAATGATGAAGCAATTTTGTGATTAATATAAACATTACAGGCAAACACGTACATTTAAAACTAATGTATATAATAGAATTAACATACATATTTTAACAATTAATGATAAATGCTCATTCATTCAATAAATTATTATGTGATTTTATTTTGAAATTTAATTTCAATATTTAGTTAACATTCTGATAAAATTCATTTCTCATATAATGCATCTAAATTATCATGGATATGATTATTTCAAGATTTCCAAAAATTGAATTTCCTCATATAAGTTAATAAGCAATCATCATCATCAGAAGCAGCAATGAAGGTCTCTCCAAGTTAAATCCACCTCCGATCTCTAGCCTCTCTTCTCCACATCACCCCTGCACACTTTTTAATTTCATCCATCCATCTTATATGTGGTCTCTTTCTTGGTCTTTTACAATCTCTTGGAATTCGGTTTTAAGATTTCAATTGTCCATGTATTATCATCTCTTCTAGTAGTATGTCCAGCCCAACTTCATTTCAATCTTTTAATCCTTTCAATGACATCAATAACACCTGTTTGTTCTCTTACCCATGTTGTTTTCGATTTCTTCTTCTTACTCCTAATTTTCATCTCTTCATACTTCTTTCAGCGATCTGGAGTTTCTGCATTGCTCTTCTATTAAGTCTCAGATCCATAATAAACAATAATAACATATAATTAATATTAATAATGGTATTCACAATTGATTTTTCTGTTATCAAATTGAGCATCTGGTTCATATATCTGTTGGCTTAAAAGAAGCATACAATTTCTAACAATCATATTTCATTATAGATTACATATGTTTGTCATATTATATTCACATCATTTTTCAAATATCTATTCATTGCATAATCAAACAAACTCATCAGAAATATTATTTTCTCGCTGTTTGTATATTTATCATAAGCATCATCCATGCTTTTTATTTTTTCCCTATATTTTCTACCTAATACTATACTGTACAATCTAATATTTTAACATGATTCATTACACAATCTTCAAGACAAATACAATACCGCATCACACATTGTTTTGCTTCAGATATTCCTTAATCTTAAAAAAAAATCTGATTTCCTTCAGAATATACTCTCCTTTCTTATTCCAATTTTTATCATTATAATAGTTAATAACCATTATGTTCCCATCCTTATTAAATATTTACATCTTTAGAATAAACTCACTTTTCTCATATTTAAGAAAGCTATATTAAATATTATTTAAACTCAAAATTAAAGAACTCATTAAACATAATAATTAAATATTTTATTTAATCAGTTTTCATTCACTGTTGGGAAACATTATGATCAAATTTATTAATACATTTGACCATTATTACATTATATCACTGAAAAGTATTTTACCTAACATGTATTAATCTATGAAGTGTAATCTTATAGGCATTTTGTTTGCTTCTTGCATGCCGCAAATAGCAACATGAATAATGTTTCCATGGAGAGTTCATTATCTGCATCTATTTAATGCATGTTTTCCATATATTGAAATCTATTCAATAGATATAATATCAACCACCACAACATAAACTACAACATTTCCTTATGTAAATCTTTCTACCACAACTTCCCAATAAATTCTTAGAACATCACATCTATTATAAAGTGAGTCTTTCATTTCTTTGTCCAATTTTATTTCCTATTCCCTTGAATAAATTTCTTGATCCAAATTCATTCCCATATGTTTTTGGTTATTTTTTTATATGGTGTTAATTTTCCTCCATTAAATCTTTTATTTGCTCAATATTGTTTTCTAATTTTTCTTCACTAAATCTATTTTTTTATTTATTACATGCACTGATATTCAAAATCAATTTCTTTTCTATATAAAACCACATAAATAAAAAAAAACTGGTAATATTATTTCTTTATTTTCTAACTATTTAAACAATATTCTAGATAATTAAACTTATTTTTTTGTTTATAATATTTATCAAACTTTCCATATGTTCATTATTACAATAATATATATTAAGGCTATAACCTTAAGACCACACACCTGAAAAATGACAGTAGGGACCGCTACAAATCTTAACACAAGATTTATTTAAAAGACGAGTGGGTCACATGTACATGGTCTTAAGGTTATAGCCTTAATATATATTACTTTATGTAATGAGTATGTGCTTAACAAATTTAATTATTATTACAGTAGTTGATTACTATTGAGTTGTCATTTTTATGAAATACTTACATCTTTAGCATAACAACACTTTTCTCATAATTAAGAAAGCTATATCACTGAATGAAAACTATTTTATTTAACATGTTAAATCTATGAAGTGTAATCTGTAAGCATTTTCAGTTAGCTTTTGCAGCGTCAAATAGCAACATAAACAATTTGTTTCCCTGGAATGACTTCATTATCTGCACATGCATCTATTTAAATAATATCTTCCATTTCTTGAAATCTATTCAACTGATATAAGATGAGCAATCACAACAGGAAATACATTACATATGTAAATTTTTCCATTACAACTTCCCATGAAATTCTTGTAATATCACATCTATTATAAAATAAATGGCACTAATTCCTTATTCAAGACTTTTTCATTTCTTTACCCAATTTTATTTCCTATTCTCTTAAATAAGTTTCTTGATCTAAATTCACTCCCAAATATTTTGTTATGGTATTATTCTCCACCATTAAATCTTTCATTTGTTCAAGTGTTTTTTGATTTTTCTTCACTAAACTTATTTTTCCATTTGTTTGCATTGACATTCAAAAAAATCAATCCTTTATGATCATATAAAAAAATAAAGTGCAACAAAATGCTTACACAAAAAACCCAATAAAATTTCTTACTTCACAGACTGAACTAAAACCAGACATAAATTATCTAGTAAATGTTGCAAAAACAAAATAATGACCAATGGTAAACCTTAGAATCACTCTTTAGCTATTTGAAGCAAATACTATTGTCATAACTTTATCAATTTTATTCTTAATTTCATTTTTTTAAAAAAAAAAAACCCATGTGTAATTAAAATGATTGTTTGAAACACAACATTCATACAATGAATTTATAAGGTAATTTTTTAATGTTTAAAAAAATGAAGTAATATCAACCACCATTAGGAATAACCTGAGCTAACTTTGACATTAAAGTAGTTACAGAGATGTGGTATATACATGTTTCTCATAATCCTGTTTACAGTTTAGTAATCCTATATAGATATAAAATATATCTTGCTGCCCAATATAGAAAATACAATTTTTTCCTTTGCCACAATCAAATTTTAAGTTTAAAAAATCTAAATTAATTTGAGTGGAAAGAAACAATATACATCTTTTAAAAAATATTTTGCTGAAGAAAATTTTTTCTGAAGCCATACCTTTTTGCTTTACTAAACATATGCATATTACAATTTTAAATGTAAACTAAAATAAAGAGTGTGCTAATAGCTCTAACAAGCTTTATTGATAAATGCTGCAAGAGAAAGCATATACAATCTCTATCTAGAAACTATCCCCACCCCCAAACCGTTTTCAAGCTATTGGCTATCCTCAGTGAGGTGCCAGGATCTTTCAGACACTTGTCTTCAAATCCAGCTATCTAACTTAAATAGCTATACAGGACTAAGAAATCTTCAACCATACCATATATTAATAGCCTTAGCAATATAACATCGCTTAAGACTTAAAAGCAAAACTATAATAGTAAATAAAATCAAGTGATACATCATGTGAATTAAGCTTATAAGCTTGTAGTTATAAACTGAAATAAAGAGCATGCTAATAGCTCTAACAAGCTTTATCGATAAATGTCACAAGAGAAAGCATTTAAAATCTCTAGAAAATATCTGAAAGTTTCAGATTTTCCACTTAATAGTTAAGTATCAAATAAGTGCTGGCTTTGAGTTGGTATTTTGGATCTAATGTTTGAAATATCCTAGTGCCTCACTGAGAATAGCCAATAGCTTGAAACTGGTTTGGGGAGTTTCTAGATAGAGATTTTAAATACTTTCTCTTGCGGCATTTATCAATAAAGTTTGTTAGAACTATTAGGACACTTTATTTTAGTTGATAATTACAAGCTTGTCAAGACAAGTCATGTGACTTATCACTTGATTTTATTTACTATTATAATTTTAAATGTCTATCACATATACTAAATAATTCAAAAATTACACTTAATCTTTTTATGCAACTGGCAAACTAGTTATAGAAGTTACACATAATTTATATAGAAATATTTATTTATTTAGAATGTTCTGGCAGTGTGTTACATAAGATAGAATTATTAAGCAGCCATTTTTCTGCAGCCCAATAAAGTTTTTGTGAGTGAAAATTACAAATAT
Organism: Epiperipatus broadwayi; assembly: GCA_028023455.1. Lineage (NCBI taxonomy): Eukaryota > Metazoa > Onychophora > Udeonychophora > Euonychophora > Peripatidae > Epiperipatus > Epiperipatus broadwayi. The sequence continues at coordinate 22 of JAQFVV010003402.1, read as the reverse complement.
ACTTCTTAATTACTGATAGTGA
>JAQFVV010003401.1:0-11336 GCA_028023455.1 Epiperipatus broadwayi | reverse complement strand
GACCATTATGAACCGGAAGTGGTACTCTCTTTTTCAGCATATATGTGCTTGAGTGTATCAGTGTTATTAGATAGAGTGGAGAGTGATAGGTCATCTGAAAGTCTGTTATTTGGAAGGTCATGTAACATAAAAAATGAAAAATATTTATAAACTAGAATAATGGCAGTAGAATTTTAAAATTGTTTAATCTCTTTAATAAAACAAGTATAAGTGATGGATGTTTTTATTAAAAATGTGAAGATAAAATCAAAAAAAGCTGTCAGAAATCAATGTTTATCAGCAATGAACCTAATAAGCAACTGCCTAAAACTATAAATAAATAATCAAAATGTAGCAGAATAAATCACTATAAGGAATCAACAATCTATCCTGAGTCTTCAAGAAATAGTATGTCAATGAATAAGCTGTTATCACAAAGTCATGGTTGTCTGAAGCAAATGTTACAATGTAAAAAACAGTGGCATCATTAACCCAAAAAATTGGAACAATGGATAATTGGAAGCATATGATGAGACAAAAAGTTACACATTTTTCAACTAAGTTTCTCTGCCCAAACTCAAAAATTCAATGTGGAACAATCATAATTAAGTGAACTTTCGTCCTCTCCACTACTTTTGTGAGTATAAATTATTTAAATATTTTGAAAAAATCAAGTTCACTGCAAGGTGCTAAATACTGTTTTAAAATCTCAGTAACTATTCAGTGCAGTAGTACCCTATCAAATATTAGTTGAAAAAACATGAGATTTTCTGAATTATCTAATTTTAAACATTATAATTCTCAAAGAATTTGATGAAAAATAACTTCTTTCAGTCAATGTTTAAATAATTATGTTTTAAACAATTGTTGATCATCCATTGTTGAAAGGACAATTAATTCACAGTGGTTTTATAATAGCAGCAATACTTAATAACACTTTAGATTGCCTTTTTATAACGTGATAAAATAATTTACACATTTTATTATAAATTTAAAGATACATTATATTGATATTACTAAATCAGCTTTTGTATAGATGACAATGCATTTGTTAGTTATAGATCAATAAAAAAATATTATGCAACTCAAAGAATGAGTCTTATCAATTTACAATCATATTTTTATAATCCACTTAAGAATTACCTATCAGTGAAGATGGCTATCTGTTATCATTATTCCAGAATATTTCTCTAAGCTTCACTAATTTTTTTTATTTAATCTCAAACCCTTATAAAATCATTCTCCTCAAAATCAAGCTTGTCTACATCCTTCTTCCTTCTATTTCTGTTTCAAATATAACAAATGTTTTTAAAGATATATTCAAATTCTCTTTCCATAACAATAAAAGCTCTCTACACCATTGCTTTCCTAGTCCTATCAATTCATCATATTCTCTTTCTCCAAATTTATATTTTAAAAACTTCCATCCCTTCCTCCCCTATGTACTAGCTCAGCGTATACATTTTTAAATGCCATATCAATTTACAAATCTGATTAGGAGTTGGCAGTATTTATTTTACAATTTTCAAATATATTTTCATTTAAAATCATTCATTTTATTACTTGAATCACCCAAATCTCATATAATTCTTGGCATTTCAATTTCATTCTATCAATAATAATGTTTATTCTTTCTTCAATAATTTTTTTTTCACTTTTTCTGCCTAAAGTATTTTAGTTCTGCTATGAGATTAAATCAAACAAGTTCTTAAATCTAACACATCCTCTTCTAATCATATTTATTCAAATTTCTATAAGATTGTTTCTGAAATATTATTAAGCAATAATTATATTTTTCCATCTTCAACACTTCTATTAATCATGCATTGTTGATTAACTCCTTTTCTTTTTTTTTTATCGTTCTCTATTTTTTAGACCTTTTTAAACTTTCTATAAATTTTTCTTAAATATCTTCAGCATTTGTTTGTACGATCATCACTAATTTTATTATTGTTTACTTTTAATTTCTTAACCAATAAATTTCAAAACTTTTCACTTATCTTTAACCTAAATTTTTATCAGTATAAAAAATTTCTTATACTTAAACTTTAACTTCAATTCTGTCATTACTAAATAGTGGTTTGAATTATCAATTCGAATATGCATATGCATTTTTAGCACTCTTTCTAAAACCTATAATCAATTAATATATAACTTAATTAAAAGATATTCCCTATCATTTAGAATTTTTTCATGAATAAATCATTATATTAGACTGACAAATCTGTATTAATTCCTATTATGTTTTTCTCATAAAATCCCATAATCTAGTTTATTCATTTCTCATTTCACAACTCTAAACTAAAATCTTCAAAAATCTTTTTTTTTTTTTTTTTTGATAATCAGAATATTCACAAATACTAATGGGTCTACAATTTTTGCTGTTCGTTAAATTCGAATTAGCATATAATGAAACTATAATATGTTTCAAACTGTAATCTTAAATGTTATCCTGAATATTGATGACAAATACAAATACATAGTAAATATTTTGAGAAGCAATATCTTAAAAAACAATGTGATTTATGCACCCTTTTTGTATTTAAGTGGAGTGTTTATATAAAATCCATAATTACTATTAAGCTTGGTATACTGAAACTTCTAAGAAATAAGTCTTGTGCACTGTTATTGCCTGACTGAACAAACCTGTAGGCTGTCTTAGTTTGTTCACAATATTTTGAGGTAAAAAAATTTAAAATATAAGTAGCTGTTAAATCATTCTTTGTTAAGTACATTATCCTTTCTATTATCCAATATAAGGGAACAATAAATAAGCCACATGAATCTGAGTTTACAAATGATTATAGAAGTGTTTACCAGAGTGGAAGTATTTTACATATTTTTGGAGAAATTGTTTGATGTTAAATGTGTGCCTAGTAGAACACAAAAAGCTTTTGTCTCTATTGATCTCCTGAAGCATCAAAATTGCAATCTCTACCATTAAACATTTATTTTTGAAATAATTTTTAATTATTATTATTTTTATTTGTTCATACATGATCTAAAAATTCTCATCATCTCACTATTTGGCATGTACAAATAAATTATCAGAAGTTACCTTGGAACAGTTTTCCACTTGCAAATCAATTGTATCAGATGGATACAGATAGGTGAGCAATACTTAAACATTAAAATGTGCTTATTATACTTATAGAATATGTGTATACATACAATAATCACTGACCATTGCAGATAAATGTATATCCAACATGATTTTACAGATAAACTGTAGAGAAGACAATACTCAAACTAATTATGCACCAAATAATGAGGTTCATGACTTTCCATCTTTGTTCAACTCTCTATCTAAAAATAACTAATTACCCATTTATTGATAAATGAATGGCAAATTAAAAAAAAAAATCCTAAGCCTACTTGGCATCTGTAAATACTTCAAAATTCAATTCAGATTCAAACCTCAAGTCATGGATATGTTTTATCCATTGTATACATATAATTAAATTAAAAAAAACTAGTTTTATATATGTAATTAATAGGTAGAAAGCTAAAAAAAATAATAAAAGAAATATTAAAATGACCTTACCACTCTAAAAAAAAAAATAGTATTTAAAAATAATAAATTGGTGAGAATTAATAACTACAACAACAAAAACTATTAGATTTTTAAAATTATATCTATCTTTGAGTGCCTTCAAAAGCAGGATTGAAAACATCAAAATATTTTTACTATATTTATTTTAAAAAATAAATTTAACAAGGTTTTTCCATCAAAAGTTTTCAAGACACTTTATGTGAGACCAACTTCAAAAATATATCATTTTTTTCCAGCTACTTTCAAGAAAAAACAAGATAGAAACTATGTAAAATTAAATATTTAAAACATTTTTAAACAATACATTTTTAATCATATGAGTGACAGTATTTAAGCATCTGTTATTAGTTTATTATTTAACTAAAATATTACATAATAACCAAATTCAAGATTGTGAACTATAACAATACAAGGGTAACAAGACCAATTTCGGGCAAAGATCCCCTACAATAAACTGTGACAAATCTTAGCATCATTAATCACAGAATGCCCTACATGGTTTGGCATAATTGGTAGAGCATTAAACTTGGGATTGGGAGTTCCAAGATCAACGCTGATGCTTGCCGGTTTGGTGCTCAAACTTCTTATGAACTCCAGAGCAAAAAGACATATGCATTTTTTTTTATGAATCAGAATGAGTTTGAACATTATAGTAGAGATGTCTGCCCATCCCTTGTATATGTATTAAATAGATTATGTCCTGTACATGAGGGTCAGATTGACTTTAGGTCAACATTGGGGTGTGACAAGAATCTCGGCCTCAGGGTGGCCTTTGAGCATTCCATCATCAGATTTTCAATTGGATGGATGGTTAAAGAGTTGGAGTGTGGAGTAGATTGAAGCCTGTCCATTAAAATATAAGGTTTGGCTATCTTAATATATATCTGAGCACTTATAGCATATATGTGTAGAGATGGTAATCTGGACCAACTGATGATTGCTGGTTTAGCATGGAATATGTATATTGGTAATTATTTATCTTTTCAACATATATGTGTTCAAGTGTATCAGTGTTATGAGATAGTGTGGAGAATGGTGAGTCGTGTGAAAGTCTGTGCTCAGATATTCTATATATTACATATATAGACACAGGTATATAATAAGTCTGTGTGTTTCAGTTATTATATATATATTAAGGAGATTTCAACCTTATTGTAAAATATTAGTAAATGTGATACTCTTTATAGTTATAAGCACATACATAAATATAACATCGGATTCAGAAATCCCATAAATTTAAACAAGATCATTAACAATATAAAGAACAGGACTTTGGCACTGGAGTGATCTGCGTTGTAAGCTGCAGCCAAAAAGACTGTCCTTATATATATAATGTGGGCAAACTAGAACAAATCTTAAAACTAGAATGACTCAACACTCATTAATGTATAAGAAATGTTTAATTAAGCCTAAAAAATCTAATTCATCTGTCTTTCTCCTTTGTGAGAGGGGGCATGGCCATGGTTGTGATCTAGGTGCTGTTAGAGTTGCATGTGAAGAGAGAAACTATCACAAATGCAAAATAAAAGAGATGTGGTTCATTACACAAAATAAATATGTAATGAACCAAAAAAAGTAATAGTATTCAAATCAGCAAAAAATTAAAATTCTAGGCAGACTAACTATGACTATGATGTAAAAACATTGAAAGTATATTCAGTACAATAATATTATTAAAAATTTTATATTCAAACTCTGTAGAAGTATTATTTTACATTAATATTTCTATTTATTTAGCTTATATATATATTTAAAAATAACAGCTACAAATAAATCTATCTGTAGTGTAACGATCCGGAGAAAGGACGATAGCTCTCCTCAAAATTGAAATCAGCAGGAAAGGGGGTATCAAACCCCATTCCAAACCCCTAAATACAAGGTAAGAGAAGTTTTATATATTTAAAAATGGAATGTGATAATGATATAGATAATATACATAGCAATTCAAGCTTAAATTGTCACACTCAGTCGTTCAACAGAAACGATAGCCGAAATCTTCATAGCTATAATAACAAATCTCAGGCTCCATCTGAGATCAAAAACCTTCCCATTAGCAATGCTAAGCACCAAATAATTACTGACAACATTAAAATGCAAGAAATTATACAAACTTCGTCAGTTATATGCAATAGCATTGGTTTCCCATCGGGCGAAATAACAGCCAATATTAATAATACATACGAAAACAGTAACAACACTCACCGTATTTCCCAAACTCCTTTAGGAGAAGTAAATAAACACAATTCATCCACAACCGCGAAACACTCTCAGAATAATTTGGAACAAAAAATAAAATATCAGCAAAATCTATCTGAAGAAAGGGAAAAAAATTTTTTTAAATCACCAGAGGTCACCAAATTCGCTGCTGTAACACCAGAGACTGTCAACAGTATTTCGGGAGAAAAAAACGAAATAACAGATAAAAAAAAATCAACAAAACCCATTCACAAACAAATGAAAATTTCAAACTAGATGAACCTTTAATATCTACATCGTTCGCACATTTCAAAACAGACTCACAAATACAAACCCTTCCAAAAAAATCTATATCCTACGCTAACGCTTTAAGTATCAACAAAGACGTTAAAACCGCGGAGACTAACTCGGTCAGCAATATTAATGAAATGCTTATAGGCATATCGGAATATGAAAGAGAAATCACAACAGAAGACAATCAACACCCCCAATCAATTAAGATATTAAATTATAATAATATTACCGATGAAATGCATCAAAACATAAACTATAATTTCAACAAAACTATTCCAAACATGCTCTATAAATCTTTCCAAAATTATTACAATGACAAAACTCTAATCCTAGCAGTAACGAATGAAAACTTATCATTATACAAATTCCCCATGGAGCATTTATATTCCGTAATTAAACAACATGATTCAGAGTTGGGGATTTATCAAATACTAACACATCCTAATGACAGATATGTGGCAATAGAATTTAAGACCTGGGCAGACAGGCTCCAATTTAAAAACAATATTAAAATACTGGGAAATAAAATACTTTGCACTGTAGAAATGAACAGACCTATGATACTACAAGGGAAAATCAAAAACTGCCTAACAAGATTCACTGAACAAGAGCTCCAAAATATCCTCAATCCCTATGGCACTGTATCAAAATTTAAATTCCTTCCAGACCCCATCTTGAACGGAAACATAATATCAAATGCAGCAATCTTCTCACTAGCCATGAAAAAAAATGTTTCTCCCACTGACATCCCTACTGTAGTTAATGCAAGAGGTTCACCAATGGTCTTAACATTCAGGGGGGTGCGGCCTCAGTGCTTTCACTGTTTACAAAGGACACACTTTATAAAAGACTGTTTGGCACGTATCTGCACTACCTGCAATCAAAAGAAAGGCAAGTTCCACCACTGCAATGGAAAGAATATAGAAACAACAACCACTACAGACACCAAACAGTCACCTAAAACAGACAATAATATTGAAAACCACACTGATAAACACAGGGCTTCAACATCAAACTATACCGAATCTATAGACATAACTCCCACAGATGTAACACCAGACCACATAATATCTAGAGATGAAGATCAAGATGAAAATCTTTCCCAACAAACTGAAATGGAATTCCACAACAATACAACCAAAAATAGAAATGATAAACAAACAACTACATCAAGTACACCTCATCTCATTTCAAACCAATACACAGATAATATTCAGTCAATAAACAGTACAACATTGGAAAAAAAGGGCTATGAATCAATGCTTGACAATCCTTCAGACTTGAAATCACTTCCAATAGAAGAAACAGACACCAGAATCAAAATAGACAAAAATAACACCCAATCACCTAGAAAGTCACAAAGTAAACAAAATACAATAACTCCACATCCTCAAAAAGAAAGTAGCAAAACCAATAAACCAAGGAAAAAATTCAATCCAGCACACACCAAAACTCCAAACCTGGGGGAAAAGGATGGTTTATCTGGACATTGGAATCAGGATCTTTCACAAGAAGTAGAGCTAACACGACAAGCTATACCAAATATTAATAAACGGAAATCAGATGTTCCGGATAAATCAAGCTCAGATGACGATATGAATTCTGGGTTTATAACACAACTACCTACATTAAAACCAGATTCACAAGAATCACAAAGTAAACACAAAGTGTCATGGGAAAAAAAGAAAAGAAAAACCTCTGAGCACTCTGATACAGATTCAGCACCAATGGAAGATGATCCCTATTTGGAATTACCAGATTCTATGGAAAATGAGGACCTTCCAGTACTCATGGAATCAAATCTACATCAACTCTCATTGGAAGAAGCATCAGATCAAGAAACCAATTATAGTCATTTACTTCCAAATTCTCCCCGAGACCAGGGGCCGGCTGGAGGGGCAGGGACACTATATTATGAACTATAAAATTGCAGGGATTAATGTCCGTGGCCTCAACTCATTGGCCCGTGCTCACGCAATTAGAAATTGGATAAGCATTAACTCTCCCCACATCCTTCTAATGGGGGAAACCAAATTCCATAATAACACTGACACTAAAATAGAAACATTAATTGCCACTATGGGCTTCACTAAATTTTCAGTTGGACATTCAGCAGCTGGAGGGGTTGGAGTATTAATTAACAAAAAATTTCCTCCAAACAAATTCTGTATTCTCTATTTGGATAACAACTTAATCTTATTAGAAATAGACTATTGGGGCTACAGCATAAATCTAGCTTATATATACACTTCAAACAATCCTACTATCTATCACAAAATAATTCAGATTTTAAATGCTATCCTTAGCAACAAATCAGGCTCTTTACTTATATTGGGAGATTTTAACACCACATATGGTCGCTTTAACCTAAAATTTCTTCCACTGATAAATAGAAACTTGATGTGTGGGGAAGGATTCCTTCCTCCCGGATCCTACTCCTTTTACACCAAATCCCACCAAACCCTAATAGACCTATTATATTATTCACCAGATTTACATTTTCATCTAAATGCAAAACTTTTACCGGTGTCGTTTTCGGACCATATGGCCCTTGTAGTTACTCTTGAAACCATGGCTGGCCTCCCAACCCCAGAGGCTCTTCACAAAACCATGCGGATGGTAACAAAATCAAACATGACAGAGGCCATAGTGTCCGAATCTTATATATATTTTCACAAAATCAACATCCTTTCAAGACCAGCTGAAGAAGCCTGGTTTTCATTTATAGGCATCCTACAGACAATATTAAAACACCACACCATGAAAGTCAAAGGCCCTAATGGCCTCTTCAGAGATCTTCTACAAATAGAGAATCAGCTTCAGATGCTCCAAAGTCAACCTATCAAAACACAAGATATATATAGTCTTAAAAACCTATACCGATCAAGACAAAAATCCCTGGCGGAATACCTATCCATTAGGAGAGCCAAATGTTATTTATCACAACAACATCACTGGACAAAAGGCTACTTGAGATGGGCACTTGGAGGGAAAAATAACAAAACCACTCCCACCTCCATCATTGCAGATGGGAAAACCTTACTGGGAACACCTATGATGAACACAATAAAAGAACACTTCTGGCAAAGAATGCAAACCGCAATCTTCAATGGCACACAATCCTGGTCTGAAGTTGATCCACAGGCACCACATGGGATCACAGAAAACCTACTCCAACAGAAAATATCTTCCCTTCCAGATGGTGTACATCCTGGATTACATGGGATTCCCAGATTCCTAATCCTACACCTCAATCAATTTGCAATTCCCATAATGAAGAAGATGGTGGATTACCTAGCAACTGGTAATAGAGTGATACCTAACCTTTACCCAGTGGCGCTAGTTCCATTTATAAAAAAAAAAATCAGGTTATGGATCTCTCAAACATCAGACCTATTTCCATGACACCCCTGCTAATTAAAATTGTAGAGTCTGTGATCAAAGACCTCATCCAACCAAATGTCTTAAAGCACATATCTAACAACCAATATGCCAAGAAGGGATCCTCTACTGCACATGCAATGGGCAACATAATCTCCATCATTGACTATGTCAGAATCCACCGGAAGTCAGGGCCGATAGCTATTCAACTGGACATTGCTACAGCCTTTGACTCGGTACATATAGACATACTCTTAAATATTTTGGCTGAGTATGATGTTCCTGCAGCTGCTGTCCAGATCATAAGCAACTTACTATACAACAGGGAAATTTTTATCACTATGGATGGTAATATCACCTCCGGATTTAAACCGACACAAGCTCTCCCTCAGGGTTCCCCCCTCAGTGCCCTATGCTTCATCGCATATATAAATCCTCTCCTGATGGATTTGGAAAAAAATCTACCAGGTCTTTTTATACCCAATTTAAGCAGAGAATTCAACACGTTTGCCTACATGGATGATGTAATGATCATCCTACCATCAAGAAAACATATTCCTTTGCTACAAACAATATTAAGCCGCTATACTGAGAAATACAGGCTGCAATTCAACCCCAGCAAGTCTGCCTCCTGGCAAATTGTTTCAGGAAGGAAAATTAACACCCTCTTCTCTGCCAAGCCACAGAGATATCTTGGGTTTTCCATATTCAAATCTACCACAGCAATGACCAAAGAGATTCAGGATAACATCCTAGAAACAACAAACAAATTCATCACTTCCTTGTCACAAGTCTACCTTTCCCTCCCTGGCAAGGTAGCACTAATTAACATGAATGTGATGCCAAAAATAGCATACTTTCTTCCATTTATCAAATGCAACAAAAGCTTCATAAATAAAATAAATGGCTTGTGCTCAAGGCTTTTCTGGAAAGGTAAAACGGTCGCGATCAGCCTCAAAGGCACTCAGCGACCAAGAAAGCTAAATGGTCTTGCTCTCCACTCCATTCAGGCATTGATTTACCAAAAAACCCACAATGTCATACACAACTTGGTAGCATCATATGGTTTTAACACAATTCTCCAAAAAACTTTCCTTCAAAAGGTAACACCCACTGACCGACCCCCACCAGACAGACAAACATGGATCACTAGAAACACAAGCTTTATCAAACAGCACTGCCCAATAAATGACTCCACATTCAATTCTAAAATATCATTATGGCAAGCATACACAATCCTCCATCCAATCTTACATCCTATAATCAACACATTTTATTACAATAATCAGAAACTGGTATCCAACTTTAAAAGATGGAGTCTAGAGGCCAAATACCTAGACTTCCTCATTAAATACAACATTAATGGACTACCTACTAATCACTTCCTCTTTTACAAACGTGGTCACAACATAGACCCTACTTGCAGCATTTGCATGAACGGCGATGAGACATTGGAACACCTTTTCTCACAATGTATGGGATTCAGAGTGATCCGAGAAATCATACTCTCCAACACCAAGATAGATTTCCAACTGATCTCATCTCTGAAAGATAGTATCAATACTAAAACCTATCCAATAATACGTCTCTCGGTGTTTTTGAACTATGCCATATGGGTTACACGTTGTAAACTAATCATGGAACACCCACAACCTAATATAAAACAGGTTTTTTCCAAAACAATGATTAAAATCCAGAAGAGAGACCAACTCCTGGCATCGTCGAAAACATTTGAAGACACTTGGACATTATACAATATGCCAAACTAACAACAAGGCAAAAGGGGGGGGGCTAACAATCAGATAACAAATATGTGAAAGATCTAATGTTCACACCATATTGGGCAACATAGACTCATCAGAACCCAAATGGAAATAACAAGATAGTTAGAACAACAATGTAAACCCCAATTGTATGATTACACATCACTGTA
>JAQFVV010003400.1:0-11342 GCA_028023455.1 Epiperipatus broadwayi | reverse complement strand
CATACTTTTTGTTTTTATTAAGGAATTTTGATTGCTACATTTTATTTTTAGATCTATCGCTCACATAAAAATGAGAAAATAAAAATGTATCGGCTGTTTTATAGAGAAGTCATATTGAGAACTGCTAGGCTTGTGGCTGAATGGCAATGTGTTGGTTTTTGTCATGGGTATGTTATTTTTTATTATTTATTTTATTTAAGTATATATGTTGAGTGTGTTTTAAATATTCAAATCTATATATACAGTTTCACACCAAAAAGCTTAATAAAATCACTAATGAATCTGTCTCCTGCTAGAACGTCTACAGAATTCTGCAATGTTAGCAACTAGTTAGCTGCCTAGAAAAAAGAAAAAAGCAAATACATATATTAAATAAAGTAAATAATATTCATATGCTCTTAGAAACAGTTTTCTTCACTCATTCCAGGGTCATGTATTGTAAATTTGAGTAATTTCAATAGACACTACATGGTATTGCTATTATATCCACATTGCCAGATCATATTTTTGTCTTATAATTTTCTTCAGTGAAGACTTTGGATCTAATGCTAGGTCTGATGTACTTTTGAATTTAACAGGTCCATTAAGTACTATTAAGCTAAAATAATTGAAATTCAAAAAAGCATATTAAATATAAGTGGAGAAAGTCATGCAGTGTTTGTTTTGATTGTATTCATAAAATCATATTATTTATTTGAGATCTGTTTTGAATAGCAGCGATATAATTAAAAATTTGTTATTATATTTAATAGTCATTAGATTTGTTTTTTAATCCTTCATCTGGATATTGATCTAAGAACTGTTAATTATTGAGGATACTTTTATGTTACTGTTCTAAACTAAGCAGAGCAAATAATAATAGATACAGCAAATAAATATAATATTTATACTCTGCAGCTGTAAAAACTTTTTTTGCATGTAGTTTTACTCTGGATATAATTTCATAAATCCTGCCTTCTAAAATTTAGCAACCATTAATATTTGAACATAATTATGAGAAGAAACTTAAAATTTTCATCTATTGCTAGATTTCATTATTTTAATATGTGTTGAGATTTGATTATGTAATATTTTTTTATTTAGTATCCATATATACACCTTTTAAAATAAAATTAAAAATAAAACATATTTAAATAAATACTTGTATATTAATAAATTAATTGATCTGATAACCAAATTTAGTTTTTGTCTTTCTATGGTGCTAACTTATACAGAGTTAAAATAAAAAAATAATAATTGAATGGTTTCTCTGATTAGAAGATCAAATGACATTGAAGCACTCAAAATGATAGAGCTTTAATTCAGGGACTTCTACTTGTTAAGTCTAATTATGCAGATCAAAAATCAAATAGTTAATTACTTGGGAAGTCATCTGATATAATGTATAATACAGGAGAAATTCTTTTATTTAAAGTTAATTGGTTTTGGAAAAATACCATAAATATTAATTTCCTGAATAATGGAATTACAAATACTTATTGGTAATTGCTAATAAATCATTGAATAACAATTCACAATAATGGTTTCTACTTAATGGTTTTTGCTATAATAACATTGCTTTGAGATTATGTTTGCAAGTGTTTTTCAGAATAGATAACTAGTGCCATTAATCATCAATCTGCTTGTGACATCCAAATATGTATCTGAAATTTTCAAAAATTATATATAGTTATTAAGTATTAATCTTAATATTATTTAATATTTTTATATTACCATAGCCACTGTTAAATTGTTTAGTATCTATGTGCATAATAGCTTGCTATTATGCAAATAGATACTGAACAACTTAACAATACATTACATTACATATTAAATAAACATGAACAGTATTTAAAATTAATTTTATTCACAAAATTTTTTATTTTTGGTTTATATATTTACAAAATTAGAAAAATTTCCTTTGGGTCTTATTCTATTATAACTTGCACATCAGTTTCAAGTTTTTCTTGCGAAATATCTTCATAAATACATGTTGATTAAATTTATTGTGGTAATAATATGATTTCATTTATAGATCATATATTGATTATTGATTCATAGAAGCTAGTGTTTTTAATTGCATATAAATGAATTGTTGTATAATTAATAAATATAGGTTTTATTATTATTAAATGTGATATTTTTTCAGCTGACTATTTGGGAAATAATGCCTCTCTTGCTCAGCATCAACAGTTAATTTAAATAGTGATTAAAACTGTAATTGGGAATGGCCATAAATTAGAGGTTCACTAAGCAATTAAAACCACTATGAACCATAAAAAGAAATTTCTAAAAGAAATGAAAACTTCAACTCCTGTGAACATTAAAATAATTAGAAAACATGATTTTTTTTTTGTAAATTTATTATTATTATTTTTTTGTCTTCTGTCGTTAGAATAACATTATTTGTTTTTGAGTAACTGCTAATTTGTTTTTAATTTTGTTTATAAATATTTAATTAATTGTATTAGTAAAGTATAGTAATTAATGAAATATAAATAATTATTAAATAATATTATATTAAAATAACTTTTACTCCACTTACTTTAATAATATAACGTGGATTTATCATTATAAGCATTTATAAGTAAAAAAAAGACCAATTCACATAATATCAGAAAGTCTAGGCTTTATTTTGCTTTTAATATAAAGTGCACCTGAAATTAGGACTTTAATACATACACGCACACACAAAATTAAATCTAGGGATCTAATTTTTTAAACAGTAGATTCATATTGAAATAATCTTTATGTATTAACCAACAAAAGATAAAAAAAGATTTTTAAAATCCACATATTTCTGATTAAGACATACTTGTGGTTTGGTTAGGACAATAAGTAGAAAGGAAGAATTTGATTAGGACTGATAAAGATTAAAATTCCAATTAATTTATTTCTTTTCTTACTTTGCTAATTTTTTTTTTTTTTGTCATTTTTAAAAATGTGTAATAATTTGCTATTACCTAACCTTCCTAATATTTTAATAAAGGTTAAATGATTTTTTTTAAAAATTATGCATGATAAATATTGAATAATTTTTATTAAAATAAATACTAAAAGTTATTGGGGGCAAGGAGGGGCTATAAATTACTTTGTTTTTGTTTAAATTTTATTCAATACCTTTTAGCAGCAATCATTCACTAATGAGTATAACCATTCCAACTAAAAAAAAAGATAAAATAATAATGATGATAATGATTATATAGAGATGAGTTTTGCAATTACTATACATACCAATCTGTAAATCACAAATATGTCCTCTTATAGAATGCATTAGTTCATTCTTTACTTCATATTTTACCATGCTATTTTTAATTACTTCTGCAGAAAACTGTTCTATCTGAAATATTTTAACAATATCTAATTGTAGCTCTCCTATGTGTCTATTCTCCATCATATTTTTCCAATGATAACAATCAATAATGCAGCATATTTATGTAATTTATAAAAAAATCAAATAGAAATATTTAAGGTGATGTACTGAAAAGACATTTAGAATTTTCAGTACATGGTTTATTAAAGAATATAGGTTTTTTAATTTTGTATCCAATGGATAACAAAGCAAGGATAAGAATGGTAATGTGGATTATAATAATGTAAGCACAGATAAAATTCCAAATAGTTCTGAAATTGTATGATTTATTGTGAGCAATATTGGACAGATAGACTGGAGATAGCATATAGAATTATGATAGTATGGATCTTATAATTTAACAATTATATTTAGCCAACAAATAAATATCTTTAGTAGATATAAGATTTTATTACACTATGTAATGAGTAGTATATTGTGGTACATAAAAGATTTTTTCAAACTCTGTGATCAATTAAAATTTTCTTATAATTAAAATGAAGTACTTTCCACTCATTTTATTTTTGTTGTTGTCTAATTAAGTTGCTAGTTTGTCAATCACTTCTCCATTTATTTTATGGTGACTTTATTATTATTTTAGCAATAAGAAATATAAAATATTTTATATATCATCATGAAAACCTTTCTGCTTAGTTATTTGCCATCACATTATGTGGAAATGTAATCATTTGACATATTGGAATATTATTTGCCTTCATCTGCAAATGGAAACAATCTGAATTTAGTCACTCATTAGATATTTCTCACTTTTCACAGAAAAATTTTACAGTTGTTTACCAGAGTAAGATTGACTCACGATTAATTAAAAATGTTATAAAGTCTTTGTGTCACAGATATTTTGGAGCCATTTATTATTGAAAAATGAAAAATAATTTGAAACAAACAAGAAGAAAAATCATCATTATCAACCATTATCAATCCACTGCAGGATGAAGGTCTCTCCAAGTTTAATCCATCTTCTTCGATCTTTAGCTTCTCTTCTCCACATCACCCCTGCACACTTTCTTATTTCATCCATCCATCTCACATGTGGTCTCTTTCTGGGTCTTTTACAATCTCTTGGAATCCAGTTTAAAATTTCAATTGTCCATCTATTATCATCTCTTCTAGCAATATGTCCAGCCCAACTCCACTTCAATCTTTTAATTTTTTCAATGAGGTCAGTAACACCTGTTTGTTCTCTTACCCATACATTGCGTTTTTGATCTCTTCTTGTTACTCCCAACATACATCTCTCCATACTTCTTTGAGTGGCCTGAAGTCTCTGTATTGCTCTTCTATTGAGTGTCCAAGTCTCAGATCCATAAGTAAGAACTGGTAAAACACATTTGTTAAAAACCTTCCTTTTCAAACACATAGGCATATTTCCTTTTAGTATCAAGTTATTTCTACCAAAAGCACTCCAACCAAGTTTAATTCTATGATTAATTTCCTCTATTATGTTTCCATCTGTATTAATAATCTGACCAAGGTATTTGTAACTGTTAACTTCTTCTAATTCATCATAATCAATCTTTATTTTCATATTTTGAGCAAATCGATTAAACATTACTTTAGTCTTTTTAACATTTATCTTTAGTCCTACTTTCCTACTTTCATCTGAAGAAAAATATAATGAGTTATTTCATAGAACTCAAATTCATAATTTTATAAGCAAAGCACATTGAAAAAAAAAGTGAAGAAAGGGTCTCTGTCCCTTTGATTATCTTGATGATAATGATTTACTTATAATTAAAGTATGGTTATTACAGAAAACTTTTCAGCTTTTTTATCATAGTATTATTTGAAGAACTGATTGAAAACATTTTAATAAAATATATTTATTTTTTTGTTATCTATATTTTATTAACCACATTGTTCTTTATTACTTAATCATCTGAAATGATTATAGGTTTATTTGAAATTTAACTAGGATTAGTAAAATATTTTTTTGTGATTTTCTGTCTTTTGCCATATTGCATATTCTCTGTTATTTAAGATTGAATAGCAGCCATTTTATAAAATATCTAAATTTGATTTTGATAAGTTTTAAAATCTTAATAAAAGTATTGTGTACAATATACATTTTTATTATTTTCAAGTGCCTTTAACTAATCTTCATCTGCCAAAAGGAATTCCAAAATTGAGTAGATTGTAATGATTTGAGCTCTATCTGCCACTTGAGTTCTGGAATAAGATATCATCTCTTGAACAATCTATTTACTATATGATTATTTTATTAAAATCATTAGAATTTTAATTTGTTGTATATTTATTATTTAGCTTATTCTTCTCTACCTAATATATTTATAATGCTAGATTTTTTTTTTTAATGCTGTAAATTATATTAAATTATATGTATGTGAAGACAAGTAGTACAACTGAGCATTAGAGTTTTATGATCAAGGGATAATATTTGATCATTGACAGTGATAATTTCCAGTGGTATCAGTTAAAAAATTTTGCATGATTAATTATATATTATATTATTCTGTTCAATAAAAATTAAATTTCAAATATTATGAATAACTGGTGTTTTCTATTACATTAAACATATTTATTTACATTTTTGAAATCTTCTGGTTGTCTAATTTTTTTTCCAATTTATGGGATAAATTTCAGAGTTCTCAATACAGACAATATGAGTATACTAGGTTTAACAATTGATTATGGACCATTTGGCTTTATGGATAGTTACAATTCTGATCATATTTGTAATGCATCAGGTAAGAATTAAATATAAAATATTAAATAATTAATGTACTTTAAGATTAAAGCTTTTGAGATTTATTAATTACTGAAGATGATTTTATAAAAACACAGAATTGTAAATAATTCTATTTTTTAATGATCATGTAATTATATAAGCATCAATTCCAAACAGAATTATTGCACATTTAATATTTATCTTTCAATAAAATGGATTTAGTGTATCTATATGTTATGCTTGTGGTATTTGGTTTGATAAACTATTTTTTTATATATTTAATCCATAGACCATTCAGCTGGCCATTTAGTTATTGATCAACAAATTGATGTTATCTTATTTTTAGTAGAGAGTAAAGCAAAATAGAAACATCCTAGCTTGGTAAATATATATATTTTTTTCCACTACTATTTTTTTGTAGAGAGATTCTGGAGAAACTTGGCCTGCAGAGAATTAATTAAAGCACTATTATCTTTATTTATGTACAAATATATATTTTAAACAATATACAAATACAGTTTTATTAAAAATATTGAAACAAAAATGAAATTTATTTCTAAACTCTGCATATTGACCTCTAAATTAATATACGGTATAATGCCAAGAACATGTACATTATTTATATGATCTTGATTAATATGTTTTTCTTCATAGTTTTTATTAATATCATTAATTTTAGAAACAACTGCTATTTGTTTTGGCTCATATTAAACTAACAGCAAAATGAATATATTTTATGTAAACTTATATATATATATGTTGGATTCCTTGAATTTGAACTGTTCTATTTTTGAACAATTTTTAATTAGCCAACATATTATCACAAGGACCACAATTCCTATAACACATATATCAATGAAAAAATTGATTTATCAAAAAATTAACTCTGCATGATTTATGAAACAAAAAATTTGCAATTCAGCATTTGAAATTTATTTTCACATAAATGGAACCAGCAAAAATATAGTAACAGTTTTTAATGTCAAGACTAAAAGGAAAGACACATGGTCAAAGTTTAATATCCATAACACATTTTTATAAAAAAAAAATTTATGATAAAACTTCACTTTGAACATAAATAAAAGTAATAAAAATATAGCAGCAATTTTATGCACATTATTGCATTAACCAGTGGTGTAACTACAAAGGAAAGCAATTCCTGTGGACTCACACAGTCCAAGGGCCCATAAACTTTAAAATCTATAGCAAGGCAATTAAAATATATTCACATGAAAACAATTACTAACTATATCTCATAAATTGTCATTGTTATATGATATAAGAAATTGTAAAATTATTTTGAAAAATCCAAAATATTCTTCACAACACATACATGACTATCACTCATTGTTTTTTTAAAAGTCTCATTGCCATCCTATATTTCCTAAACATTCTTCCAGTTGGTAAACATTAATCTATATGCCATGAATTGGTAGCATGATGTATTTGTCATACTATTTTTTTAACAAAGAAATATTGATAACAATTTGAAGAAATTTTTATGATCAAAAATAAGTAGGTACATAAAAATAGCATTTTAGTTTTTGGTCATTTTTCATTAAAAAAAAAAAAGACATTTGAAATTGCAGTATATTCCTAAAAATATCACAAACAAGACTTTGATGGATTGAGTGCTGATTATCGACTGAATAATGAGAAACAGTTATTTTGAGTTAGCATCTTTCATAGTGCAATAGGCAAAATAACTATGCAAATTAAAAAGCATTTTGTAGGAATGCAGTCAGTAAAGCACTATTTTAGTTTTTTAGAACCTAAGAAAATTATCAGTATGACTGATGCTGATGTATTATATAATTTCTCAAATCTTAGAAATAAGTAAGTACTAGAACTTATTTCAGAATAGCTTATTTATTAAAAGACATTTTTATAGAAAAAATGATGATTAAGAATTTCTCAGACTTGTTAATTACTAAATACAGTTGTTTGGAAAGTAAATTTAGTGAAATATACACCATTTTTATATTATTTTTTATATTTTCAATAACTGTAGCTAGCGTTAAAAGGTCTTTTAGTAAATTAAAAGTAATAAAAGATTTTAATTTCATTTGGCCAAATCAGGCTTAAAGATCTTGCAATGTCAGCTTTTGAGCAAAAAGGGGCATCTAAAATGTACTTAAAAGAACTAATTAATGATTTTGCAAATGCAAAGGTTAGGAAGAAGGATTTTTAAAGTGAATACCTTTATTAAATTATCTTATATGATATTTATAATATAAAATAAATAATTAAAATTTTATGAATACATGAAAAATTAAAATTCCGAATTTTTGAAATGGGGGCCCTTTTTGAATTTCTGCCTTCAGACCCACTTTTTCTAGTTCGCTGGCATTAACCAGAATAAAATGAAGAGCATATGGTTAGAATATAATATCCATAATATATATTTATAAAAAGTTAAACTTATCCTTAAGGTGTATTAAATTTACAATTGTGAATGATTCCAAAAATAAAAAGTTTGCCATTCTTCACTAAATATTTATTTTCAAAATGTCAAGAAATGGTCACTTTTATAATAATTTACAGTTTTCTAGAACAATGTACAAAGTATATTTTGTTTCATATAAGTACAAAATTACTTCATAATCAAGTAAATGCAAATAAGTAATGCTTTTTTTTTCATTAGATTACTTTTTTTTAAGAACAATATTGATTACAGTAATAAATTAAATAATAAATATATCATAGAAATTTATTTTAAACATTCTTACTAGTAATTTTTACAAGTCACCAACTTTATTATCATAAACAATTCTACATGCTGAACCATGCTATTTGCTGAATTATGCATGTTCTTATTTGGTAATAAAGATAATGATCTATCTATTTGTCTAACCAAGTAAATGGAAATAGTTAATGAGTTTAATTTCTTTTTTTCATTTAATTTTTTTTTTTTTTTTAAGCAGCATTTGTTACAGTAGTAATTTAAGCATACACATATTAAAGAAATTTTTTTAAACATCTTCATTGGATATTTTTATGAAGTGCAAATTTTATTCCCATATTAAATTTCTTTTGCTTAGAAATTAAAATTTTCTTTATTATGAAGTAAATATGAACAGTAAATTTAAATTTACTGTATTTTAAATTAATTGAATATTTATCAATAAGTTACATTTAAATTATGCTAATATATTTTCCATTTTACCATTATAATAGAGATATGTATTTAAATGACTGTTCATTTTCATAATTTTTTTTTGTATCTGTGAATAGATTTAAACCAAGGATTTTGATATAATGGGATACAACTTGTATATATATTTTTTCCTTAAATACATTGTAACTTAATTAAATAACTTTTTTTTATATAAAATTAACAATGTATGTTGTACTCCTTTATTTCAAAAGCCTTGGTTCAAATTCTTTCTGAGGTTTGTGAAATTTATGAAAATAAAAAACATCATTTTTAATACACATCTATGATTATAATAGTAAAGTAGAAAAATGCTCTGAAAATCAAATATACTACATTAGGGTAATTTAAGTATAACTTATTAGCAAATTTTCTTTAAAAAATGTATTTAATGAAAAAAAAATTTGCATATCTAAGCGAATTTTTTTTTCTTTTATGATTTAAGTGTTTAATTAAATATTTAAAAAAATATTACTATAATATTAAATAAATATTATTTTAAAAATTATTTTGATGGGAAAAAAAAAATTCATTACCTATTTATATTTATTTGATTACAGCACAATTTTTTTTTTAAAAGTGAAAGAAAGTTGATTCAGAAATAAAGGTGGTGTCCTCATAAAATTGACAGTAAAAAATGTTTAAAAAATATTTTTTGTATAAATACTTTTTGTTTAATTTATTAATTTAGTTAATATTGTTTTAAAAATGTAATTTAATGAAAAAAGAAATATTTCAATTTATTATTTACATTTATTTCATTACAAAAAAATTTTACATTTGTAAGCGAAAGATATTCAATGGAAAAAAAAAAATTAAATTTATTTACTTACTTATATTTAGTGATTACGAAGAAGTTTTGCATTTATATGAGGCTGAAAATTCATAATGAAAAGTGTTTTTTTGTAAGCTGTTCCATAAATTGTGAACTAATGTAAAGTGACTGTTTTTTTTTTCTGGTGACATTTTGAGGATAAACATTTAGTGTAGAATCACAAATTTTTCACTTTTGGACATCTTATGCAGTTGTGAATTTCATACAGCTTAAGGATAAGTTTATCTTCTTTAAAAAGTGTTTTTCCTTTTACTGTAGCTGATGTAACAAAGCCATCCCACTTATACTTTCTTCATTTATATTATGAGTAAACTTTTAGCATAGAATGATAAATTTTTTTAGTACGGATAGCATTCGCACAATGAATGTCACCCAACTTTAGGACAACTTTAATTTCTTTATAATAGTGAGTTATAAATATTAAATCATGACAGCGTACTTTTCTTTTTACTCTTGACATTAAAAGCTACTAGTGCATTTTTACTGTTTTCATTTATGTTAAATAAATTCTTATTAAAGAATTGCTAATTTTTTGGTTTTATATGTCATGTACAGTTGAGAATTATGATATATTATGGACATTTCAATTTGATTTTTTTTTTAACAATTCTACTTTTTATATATATATATGTGCTATGGAAATCTTAGTCTTGGTGTATATTTTTGCATTGCCAATTTGGCTGATCTAAAAAATATTTAGAAATGATATGGGTTCAAACTCATATAATTTGAAATAATGGTCATTTGTGTGTATTCTTTTTTTTTTTTTTTTTTAAGAAATTTTTTTTAAAAATTCTTCTTTTGAATATTTTCATTGAGAATTTATATTTTTTCTATAAACATGTTCAATTACTTATTACTGTTACTTATTTTTTGAGCAATTAGAATGTTGAAAATTATTATTGATGATTAGAATTTTTGCATACTATCTCTATATTAAAACTTTCTCAAAACATTATTTTGTTAGACTTTCTAGAAAATGTAATATTTATATTGTTATAAATATGTAACCAATTAATAATTCTTTGAAATCATTTTTTTTTTCATGCTTGTTAATCTTGCTTATTAGATATCAATTTAGTAACTAATCATTCAATTATTTCTTAGAATTTTATTTAGTCCTTCTACTAGTGAAACATTTTGATGCTTATTTTGTTTCTAGGTGATAAACATTTGTTTCAATTGGTAATTATTGATATTTAAATACAGAAGAAACTGAGAAAGATTTTGAATCGCAAAATACAATGTTTAATTATTAAATTAAAGAATTATTTTCATGAAGATAAGATAGAAGAGAGAAAATGACAAAAAAATC
>JAQFVV010003399.1:0-11356 GCA_028023455.1 Epiperipatus broadwayi | reverse complement strand
CAGATGATGAGAGTACAGGAGCAGCAGGGAGGGAGCGAGCAGAAAGAGAGACAGAACAGCACAGAGAACAGAGAGAGAGAGAGACACAGCATGAGACATAAGAGAAGAGAGAGAGATGAGAAGAGCAGAAGACACATAGACAGATGAGCAGCAGAGAGAAACACACAGAGAGACACATATTTTTAAATAGAGAAGACATGACAGACACAGCAACAGAAGAGAGCAGAGCAGCACACACAGCAGACATACATACAGCATATTATATAGTTTATATATACGTTCACAACCCTACAACGATACACAATGTATAAGACACACATAGAATACACAGAACAGACAGACAGACACACAAACAGCAGAGACACAGACAGACAGAAAGAAAGAGCAGAGACATACACACCACACAGAGAACACAGGTATACAACAATATACACAAACAATATACAACACACAGCAGATATGATAATACATACATGCACATATACAGCATATGTTACAGAGAAAGAGAGACAGAGAGAGAGACAGACAGACAGGGCAGGGAGGGGAGGCAGCACAAAAAGAGAAGCTTACATAAAACACATATGAACCATCCTAACCAACAAAGATTTAATTAGACATTTTGTATATAACTTTGTCAAAAAAAAATTCTATTTCTTCACCTGCTTCTTTTAAGATATCAATTACATTTCCATCATTACCTGGAGCTTTTCTCTTCTTCATAAAATTTAATGCATATCTCAATTCTTCATTTAAAATCTTTGACAATTCAGAAGATATAATAGTTGTGAGAAGAACTTGTTCTTTACTACTATATAATTCTGGATAGAACCCTTCTACCCATTTCATGATGTCATCTCTCTTTTTAGTAATAATTCCATATTTTTTCTTCTTGTAGACATGTTTCCTACCAATACCAAAATGTTGTTTTACACTTTTGAGACTTTTATTCTCTTCTATAGCCTTCTTTGCTGATTCACAGTTATACTTTCATATATCATTATCAATTCTTTTTTGCACCATTTTACAAAATTTGAGATATTCCATCCTTCTTAATGCATCATTTTTATATATCTTCATATTCTTTTTTTTCTTCATAGATTCTTTAGACTCAGTAAAAATTTTATTGAACAATTGCTGCTTTTTTCTACCAGCTATCTTAGTTACAGTTTTTAAAAGTGTATCAGTTATTTTCTTATTAATTTTATCCAAATCTGAATCATGTTCAAAATCTATTAATACTTGAAAACAATTTGTAAGCTCTACTTTAAATTCCTTAGAACATTTCTGAAGATTAGGAATATCAATTGTGAATATTGTTTTTAATAATTTTTGTCTCTCTAGTTTTGCATTAACGTGTATCTTACATCTCACTAATCGATGATTACTTCCTGTATTGAATTTATTAAGAACATTACAGTCTTGAAATATGTATTTTCTGTTAGTCAAAATATAATCCGATTCTGTTGTACCTTCATTTGGATGCTTCCATATCCATTTCCTTTTAACATTTTTCTCAAAAAAAGAATTCATAATATAAAGTGTTTCTTTTTCTGCAAATTCCACAAGTCTCATTTCTATTATCATAACCAAATTGGCCTACAGCACTGTCATCTTTCATTTCTTTTATCAATTCTAGCATTAAAGTCTCCCATAACAACTTTAAAATGTTGTTTAATCTGATCAAATACCTTTTGTACATTCATATAAAAATCTTCTATACTTCATCACTATGAGAACTTGTTGGGTTATAAATCTGAATTATCTGCATTTGGTTATCTACTATTAAGTTGAATAACTAATTTTATCATTCTATCCAATACCCCATCAATCTCCATAATGTTATTCTTCCACTTTTTATTTATAATAAATCTTACTCCACTTGTATTTCTAATATTTGTGCCTTTGAAATAGAGTACATGTCTATTTTTAAATCAATTGTCTCTTCATCTTTTCTTATAACTTCATAAAGTCCAATAATTTTTCCATTTAATATGAGATAGTTCTTCTTCCAACTTTGAAAGTGATCTTAAGTTGTAAGTACCTAAATAAAAGGTAGTCATCAACTGGAAGCCTGTATCTGCAATCAGGAGATTCTTAGCACCATATATCTTTGGCCATTAACCGCTGCCTTGGCTTGTGACTTTACAGCCTCCTGGGAATAAAGACAATGATTTATTTTTGTCATGATTGTAAATATCTATTATGATCTTTTTTTTATTTACACATACATTTATTGTTTCTTATCAGGCAAATAGGAAGAAAAAACATGGTGTTTTTTTTGATTTTAAAATCTGAAGTAGAAAGCCAATAAACTCACTATGCTAACTAATGCATGTTGATGAGCAGAGCTATCCATGTTCATATGTATATGAATAATGACATAGTAATAACAATTCCAACAACAAGAACATATAGAATGGACATTATGAATTTGCCTGCTCAGTTCCTTTGAGGCCTCAGAAGAGAAAGTAAAAGGTCTCCTTTCAGTTAACAGAAAACTTCTCTTTCTGCAGCCATATATATATTGTACCGGGTTCGTGATGGGTCGTTTCGAAACACCGGTTTCTTAGGCAGAGAAGAACATACTCGGAGAGTATGTATGCTCCCAAACGATAGCTATAAAATATATAACTAGCATTACATTTCAGGACATTAACTTCTTCTCGACTGTTGAGTTCAAGCACCAGAGTTCAAAGCCCTTTTTTTTGTTTCATGTAAACACGGGCACCAGCTATCTATTCAGAAGAATAAACAATGCACTTTGAACAATGGCCACTAACTCGATGCCTAAGTATCCACGACTAGCTCCAGTTGTTGGTAATCACTAACAGATTATACATAATTAGTGGTGAAAAAGAATTGTAAGAGAGATTGGAAAAAAGAATTGATAAAAAGAATTGACCGACAAATAAAGTTTAATTTTGAAGACAATTTATTAACTAACATTTACTATTTTTAAACATTTTATAAATCTAAAATAACACACACATTTTAAATTAACACACTATAATATCGTATGAGAAAGCATAAATAATGTTTGACATTTATAAAATCATATAGCATTCACAAACATGCACATCAATAGTTCATTTTATGCATGCTTATAGAGTTCAAATTACTTGTCTCTGGAGGCTTTACGAATTCATGTGATGCAATTGCTATTATAGAAATAAGAATATGTAATATTATTACCTAGGGTTTTGAATGGGGATGTAGAACTTCGTTTTCTTTGATTACTGCTTTAGGTGAGAATATTTCCAGCCGACTGGGATGTTTCCTTGATGAGTTTCCTTATTATTCATGATTATTATTATTGGAGACAATTAGATACTGATGGAGATTTCCAAGCTGTTACGCTGACATTATCTCACTGGCAGATTGTGCTGTTTTCATCGGACTTCTGGCTGTGGAGAGGCATATTTTTCCTGTGGGTTTTTAACACTGCATTTTGTTTCTGGATACCTAATAAACTGCATTGTTATCTGAACTGAAACAATTACTCGACTGAATGATTGTCCTCTCTGAACTTAACTGACTCAATTTCTTGTCCGATAAAAAAAAATGGGCTATTTATAGCTGCGACATGTTGTCCTTGTAATATCCTCCGGCAATATCTGTTGTCGAAATTCCTTTGATAATCCTTTGACAACATGTTTTGGAAGATTGTTTAGTTAATAATAGCCATGCAAACATGTTGTTTTGTATAATTTTAATTAGTAGCGGATCCTTTGGAGACAAGCTTTTTTAATCCTGTTGTTTTATATTTTAATTAATAGCCATTGCTGTGTTTTTAATGATAATCTTTTTATTTCATTTTAATGTTTATTAGGCATACATTTTTATTTATTTACAATCGCACATATATACGCACATATATAACTGGTTTTAAGATTACTTTTTCTTTAATTTGAATGAAAAGAGATTTGTATTTTTTACACTTTAAATTATATTTTGACTAATAATAAACTCTACTTCCTTTTATAAAACTTTTAGTTTAACTTTTGTAACCAAAACTCCCCCTCCCCCCCCTTTTAATCAATTATTTTCTAACTTTTATTTCAAAACTAATGATAGAAAACTATTTGACTCTTATCTTTTTCGGAAACAAACTGTAATAAACTCTTCAACATTTAATTTTACGTTTTTCTTTTACGAAAGATTATTTTAATAATTTTTTAAAATAAAATTATTATGTGCCAATATTCAATATTGGTACAATATATATATATATAAGGTTTTCACATTTGTATGATGTAGATAAATTATTATTATTGGGATAAAACCATTATCAAGATTAACTTTTGAAAGAAAAATTGTTAGATCACAAACAATAACATGACTCAGTGCGAGATGAGAAATGAGATTCAACTTGAAATAGTTCAGCATTCACAATATGAGGTATATCAAAATGTTTATTTTCCTCAGTTTTTTCATCTATTAATTTTAAGTTAATATTAGATAAAATGACAGGTTTCCACATATCTGGAATACATTGTGCTTCTTCAGCCCTATTTAAACCAGCAGGTCTCTTTGATATTTCAATTGATTCTCTCATGATTCTTAAATTGTATCTTTCCAAATTAGCAAGTATTTTTGTATTGTCAAAATCAGGTTTGTGACCAATTTCTAAAAAATGGGAAGTAAAAATTGATGTACTAATTTTTTGATTAAAAGCATTTCTATGTTCCTTAATTTTTTAATTAAAAAATTAGCACATCAGTTTTTCCTTTCCATTTTTTAGAAATTGGTCACAAACCTGATTTTGACAATACAAAAATACTTGCTAATTTAGAAAGATATGATTTAAGTACCATGAGAGAGTCAATTGAAATATTAAAGAGACCTACTGGTTTAAATAGGGCTGACAAAGCACAATGTATTCCAGCTATGTGGAAACCTCTCAGTTTATCTAATATTTACTTAAAATTAATAGGTGAAAAACTGAGGGAAATAAATATTTTGATAAGCCCTCATATTGTGAATGCTGAACCACTTCAGTTGAGATCTCATTTCTCATCTCCCACTGAATCACATTATTGTTTGAGATCTAACGATTTTTCTTTCAAAGGTTAACCTTGATAATGGTGGTTGCTAGTCCATCTAAATATCAGATTGTAATGCAAAATAATACACAGTTTTATCCCCAAAATAATAATTTATATATATATACAATGCAAAAATCTTCATTCAGTAGTGTGGCACTACTGTATGGAGATTTTTGCCTTGTTCAATAACAATTATGTGTTACTATAAGAGCAGGTGATCATGTGATGTTTAGTGGAAAGTTAGATTAAAGATAAGATGCCACTCTTATCTTTATAAAAGTCGCTATATTGTGTCATAGTTTGAGAAGTCCCTCTATTAACAAAATAAAGATATTGCTTAACTATTATAAATTTCAAGGCACATTTGATATAATTTATAGCCTTTCTTAAAAGTGTTTATCATATACTTCCTGTGCACTTAATAAATAATTATATTTTAGTTTTATAATATATATATATATAATTTCTGACTCTTTTTTCGTTTATGTAAAACAAATCTTACACTTGTTCGGCGGTTTTGGTATAGCGCCATCTTTTGAACATATATATATATGAAAAACAAAAACAAGTTAATCACGTAACCTGCTATCACTTGTTATTTATGTTCAAAAGATGGCGCTATACCAAAACCGCCGAACAAGTGTAAGTTTGTTTTACATAAACGAAAAAAGAGTCAGAAATTAACTACCTCTTTCATTTGCTCACCCCCAGATCAGCTGATTTCAAGCTGGTTTGCTCTCCTCAGTGGGGGATAGAGTATAGAAACTAGATCTAAAACACTGACTCTCAAGTGTTTATGCAAAACGTTTCTATCAGATTGCAAGCGTGAATTTTTCAGACCGGTAAAGTCTTCAAACTCAGCCTAGCGAGCCAGATATTTATATGGGTCTGATCTCAGTTCAGAATCACCATATAATCAAAGTTTCTGCAATATATATCATTGCAAGAAAACTTTAAAGGTACATTTATGAAAAACAAAAACAAGTTAATCACGTAACCTGCTATCACTTGTTATTTATGTTCAAAAGATGGCGCTATACCAAAACCGCCGAACAAGTGTAAGATTTGTTTACACAAACGAAAAAAGAGTCAGAAATTAACTACCTCTTTCATTTGCTCACTCCCAGATCAGCTGATTTCAAGCTGGTTTGCTCTCCTCAGTGGGGGATAGAGTATAGAAACTAGATCTAAACACTGACTCTCAAGTGTTTATGCAAAACGTTTCTATCAGATTGAAGCGTGAATTTTTCAGACCGGTAAAGTCTTCAAACTCAGCCTAGCAAGCCAGATATTTATATGGGTCTGATCTCAGTTCAGAATCACCATATAATCAAAGTTTCTGCAATATATATCATTGCAAGAAAACTTTAAAGGTACATTTATGAAAAACAAAAACAAGTTAATCATGTAACCTGCTATCACTTGTTATTTATGTTCAAAAGATGGCGCTATACCAAAACCGCCGAACAAGTGTAAGATTTGTTTTACATAAACGAAAAAAAGAGTCAGAAATTAACTACCTCTTTCATTTGCTCACCCCCAGATCAGCTGATTTCAAGCTGGTTTGCTCTCCTCAGTGGGGGATAGAGTATAGAAACTAGATCTAAAACACTGACTCTCAAGTGTTTATGCAAAACGTTTCTATCAGATTGCAAGCGTGAATTTTTCAGACTGGTAAAGTCTTCAAACTCAGCCTAGCAAGCCAGATATTTATATGGGTCTGATCTCAGTTCAGAATCACCATATAATCAAAGTTTCTGCAATATATATCATTGCAAGAAAACTTTAAAGGTACATTTATGAAAAACAAAAACAAGTTAATCACGTAACCTGCTATCACTTGTTATTTATGTTCAAAAGATGGCGCTATACCAAAACCGCCAAACAAGTGTAAGATTTGTTTTACATAAACGAAAAAAGAGTCAGAAATTAACTACCTCTTTCATTTGCTCACCCCCAGATCAGCTGATTTCAAGCTGGTTTGCTCTCCTCAGTGGGGGATAGAGTATAGAAACTAGATCTAAAACACTGACTCTCAAGTGTTTATGCAAAATGTTTCTATCAGATATATATATTATAAAACTAAAATATAATTATTTATTAAGTGCACAGGAAGTATATGATAAATACTTTTAAGAAAGGCTATAAATTATATCAAATGTGCCTTGAAATTTATAATAGTTAAGCAATATCTTTATTTTGTTAATAGAGGGACTTCTCAAACTATGACACAATATAGCGACTTTTATAAAGATAAGAGTGGCATCTTATCTTTAATCTAACTTTCCACTTATATAAGCCAATCTGAAGCGTTTTGATTTGGGAATGTGAAGCTGTTGTTTTCTCCACTGTTTAAGTTCACTATTTCTTATACAATTAACATTCATGAAAATCTTGCGATTTACAATGAGCTATTGTAGAGTTATAATTATTTATTAAGCACACAGGAAGTATATGTTAATACTTTTAAGACAGGCCATAACCTGTATCAAAGGCACCTTGACATTTATAATTGTCAAGCAATATCTTTATTTTGCCGATAGAGAGATCTCTCAAACCATGATACAAGATAACGACTTTATCTTTAATCTAACTTTCCACTTATATAGACCAATCTGAAGCATTTTGATTTGGGAGCATGAAACTGTTGTTTTCTCCACTGTTTAAGTCCACTATTTCCTATACAAATTAACATTTGTGAAATCCTGCAATTTATGAGTTAATGTTATGATCTTTATACTGGAAATATATAAACTATTGTAGAGTTGCATTCGTGAAATCTTGCAATTTATGAGTTAATGTTACGATCTTTATACTGGAAATATATAAACTATTGTAGAGTTGTAATTATTTATTAAGTGCACAGGAAGTATATGTAAATACTTGTAAGACAGACTATAACCTGCATGGAATGTGTCTTGAAATTTATAATAGTCAAGCAATATCTTTATTTTGCAGATAGAGGGACCTCTCAAATCATGACACAAAATAGCAACTTTTATAAAGATAAGAATGGCATCTTATCTTTAACTTAACTTTTCATTTATATAGGCCAATCTGAAGCATCTTGATTTGGGAGCGGGAAGCTGTTGTTCTCTCCATTGTTTAAGCCCATCTTAAAAGTATTTACATATACTTCCTGTGTGCTTAATAAATAATTATAACTCTACAATAGTTTATATATTTCCAGTATAAAGGTTGTAATATTAACTCATTGTAAATCACAAGATTTCGTGAACTACTCCATGCTCCCAAATCAAGATGCTTCAGATTGGCCTATATAAGTAGAAAGTTAGGTTAAAGATAAGATGCTGCTCTTATCTTTATAAAAGTCACTATCTTGTGACATGGTTTAAGAGATCCCTCTATCAGCAAAATAAAGATTTTGCTTGACTATTATCAATTTTAAGGTGCATTTGATACAGGTCATAACCTGTCTTAAAAGTATTTACATATACTTCCTGTGTGCTTAATAAATAATTATAACTCTACAATAGTTTATATATTTCCAGTATAAAGATTGTAATATTAACTCATTGTAAATTGCAATAATTTTATAGAAAACAACTAGTCTAAGAGTATAAAATATTATAATGCATCTAAATCTGAAAAATAAATATTGCACATGATAATATACCTGTATTAATCTCTAATGATTTTATGGATCTTTTAATTCCAACTCTAACATATATATTTAATTTAGCTTTAAAAACTTCCACTTATTTTGAATGCTGGTCAATTGCAAAAATAGCCCAATGTATAAGTTAGGAAAAAGTCAGTTTCATCTAGTTATAGGTTTATTTCTTTTTTACTAATTTGTGCAAAATTATTAGTCTAACTTTCACCTTTACATTTTCAAATATTTAATTTTCAGGCCTTGAAATTCAATATTTGAGAATCTAAAGATGTAAGTTTGGTGCCTATGCTAATACTCTCACTGGTCAGGCCAGCAACACCTGAAGGAGAGTGGAGAATAATACAACTAAAAATGTTGTGTAATTACTAACTTGTGTTGTCTATTACTAACTAATTGTTTGTATTTAAAAAATTCAAATAAACGTTAAAATTTATTATACATTCAACATTTAGTGAGAGATGATGGAAATATTACTCGCTGATGTTTCATCTGATAATAATTATTCAAAGTTTTCATGTATGATGTCATGCCATCCTGGAATCCCTGGCATGACTAATCCATGTCAAATATATACACATTACCAACATTTCACATTTATTCACATTACCAAGTTGTAAAACATGCTGACCTGTGTGCTTTTTACTTTTAGTCATTTTGTGTGAATTTTTAATATGGCTATTTTTTGTACGCTTTTATTTCAGCATATTAGTGCCTTCAAAAACATCCTTCCCCCTCCTGGCATAATACAGCACTTTGTGCTATTATAAACACCTAGCACTTGTAATACCAAATTTCGAAAGAAAAAAAAGATCATAAAGTTTTATTTCTAGAATCATTTGTAAGTAATACGGCTTTATATTTAAAAATACATTTACAGCTAAAGCTTTATATATTTGTGATTTTTTTATTTGCTAAAACTTTATATATGTTTTCTTAAAAAAAAAGTAAAATATAAATTACTTAACATTTGTTATTTTTATATAAAGCTAAAACTTTATCCTATACAGTTTAAAACAGGCAAAACTCACTATACGTATGCCACCCACAGCAAGCTAGAGTAATCAATGGATGCCAGAAGGCTTGTGCATAAAATCCCCATCTAGTGCCTACTCATCCAATATCCCCAGACTAGTTTCTGGCTTGTGGCCTTCATCAGTGAGGATCCTTGGATCTGAGAGCACTGCATCTAGATCTTAGGATCTAATGCAACCCTCCAGCAACCACCTTTTATCTCCATTTAACTACAAAACTATGAATCTTAAGCTGCAAACACCTTAATGTTTCCAATTCAAGCCCATACATTTTGGTGTCTTTGGTTCTTTAATAAGAATAGCCACCAATATCCTATTAGGCAGGATTGGTTTTAAGCCAATAAACATCACATGACCTCCATCTCTTATGCTTGGGTATAACTGTTGTTAAAACAGGAAAAACTCACTATACTTATGCCAAACACAGAAAGCTAGAGTAATCAATGGATGCCAGAAGGCTTGTGCATAAAATAAATCCCCATCTAGTGCCTACTCATCCAATATCTAGCTTGCTGTGTATGGCATACGTATCGTGAGTTTTGCCTGTTTTAACAACAGTTATACACAAGCATAAGAGATGAAGGTCACATGATGTTTATTGGCCTATACAGTTTGCCATTTCTTTTTTTTTAGGTTAAAAAAAATGTAAAACTAATACTTTGATACAGCTCACCATTTAAAAAAATGTTTTAGGGTTCTTTTTCATATTTTTCCATAATGAATATATATCTCCATCATTGGAAGTAAGATTTTTGTTTTTTTAGATTTGAAGTTTGATATTATACAAGCTGGATGTTTATGATGCACAAAGTGCTACATTACGCAGGAAGAGGGAAGGATGGCACAAAATGCCATAATAAAATGTTACTCAATAATGAATATACCTCTCCACTTTTTTTTTAGATTTGAAATTTGATATTACATGTGGTATGACATATTACTCCATTATTCTAATTTTGCGATATGTTTAAAATAATGCCCCAATGGGATCTGCAGACAAATTTGATTGATGAAGTGTGTTCAGA
Organism: Epiperipatus broadwayi; assembly: GCA_028023455.1. Classification (NCBI taxonomy): domain Eukaryota; kingdom Metazoa; phylum Onychophora; class Udeonychophora; order Euonychophora; family Peripatidae; genus Epiperipatus; species Epiperipatus broadwayi. The sequence continues at coordinate 618 of JAQFVV010003399.1, read as the reverse complement.
CATCATCCCTTGGAGCTGTTATTTTAAACATACTACAAACTTAGACTAATACATCCCCATTATATATCATAGCAGAAATAGTACCAAAGTACAAACAATTTTTCTAAAAAAAAAAAAAGGCACAAGAATACATTTGTTTGATTATAACTCCATAGAAATAACTAATGGATAAAGAACTCTTTAAACTCGTATATTTCAAACCTCTATGAAAGGTAAAAAATAGTCTTCACAATAATTATTATCACTGTATAGACTTTTTTGTTTGTTTGCATGTCTATGTTTTTTTTCTGGCAAACGACAAGATTCAAAATACAAGAACTAAAGAGGAAGAATAAGTATTTATTTTATCACTATATTTATAGACAAATATATATTTTTTCTTTTTAACAGATGTCAAATTTGTCATTGACTTCATCACATGGCTTGATGAGAATATCCTGGCAGTATAAGAAAGAAAATGTTTTCATATGGGAATGGTTGGCCCATGGGGCTCCCCATGTGAGTGTGATTATTTTTAGTATCATGCTCAACCACTATGAAAACCACATTATGCCCAAATCCTACAATAATATATCTTATAAAGTCTACTCTTGATACATAGATGATATATTTTTATTG
>JAQFVV010003398.1:0-11365 GCA_028023455.1 Epiperipatus broadwayi | reverse complement strand
TATATATATATATATATATATATATATATATATATATATATATATATATATATATATTGTGCCCTTATCTATAGGTCATAATAAGGTAGAATGGTCAATTGCTAAAAAATTTTAAATTTTAAGATATGTTTGTATGATATATAAATAATAGTAGGATAATTAGATTTTATAGTACAATTTAAAGCTGAAAATACCTGGTATATAAAAGTGTAATGGATTATTTTAAAAGGAACAGTTAAATAAAGCTTAATTATATCCTTGCTTATGGTTGTAAAAGCTGGCCATATAAAATAACACAGCTATAAATAGTTAAAAGTATATTAATAATTCGAGTATAATATTTTAAAACTAATAAATTAAATAAAAACGATATGTAATATTATAATTATATTTAATAGTCAAAATTAATCTAATATATTTTAAAAATAAACTTTAGGATGGTGAGAATTATATTTGGTTCTACATTTTTAAATTATTTTCCAAATTTTTATAAAATATATCAGTTTTGGTAATTTAGACCGAGACGTAAATTAAAAAATCATCTGTTAAAGTTAGTAATCATGTGACTGTATATTATATACCTTCACACACACGCTTGTTAGAATAATAATAAAGTTTGTGAATTATGAAACTAAATATAATTGCTATCGATCCGTAAAGTAAAAGTTGAAATATTAAATATTGTTTTAATAATTATTTTAAAGTTTAAATGATTTTGATAAAACTATAATTGAATTTAAAAATACTATTCTAAATAATATTTAAGACATGATGTCATAAATTCTTTATTTTAAAGGGCTTAATATATTATAAAAATCAGTGTGTAAATTTGTTCGCTGTACGAAAGTCATGAATCAATCATCGTAGGTAATTGAGTGGACAAAATATAAGATCTAATTGCTCGGGAAAAGTAATGTGTAAGTGAAGGAGGAAGTAATATTTTTCAGCTGGATAAGACCGTAAGCTAGAAAAGTGATATAATTTCAAAATTTTGTATTTATTTTAAAAGTTTTCTTTAACATATAATATTTTGACTGCCTTTACATGAAGGGCTAATTTTAAAAGTTTTCTTGCCAGTAATTTTATTCAAGTTTAGCCAAAACCTTACAGTGAAAATGGAAATACTACAGAAAACAGTATATAAAAATATTGTTAAAGGAAAAATATTTGGAAAGTGCCTTGATACAGCTTTATTTATGCTCAACCAGAAACTTATTATTATAACTCAGAGGAATATAATTTGGACGCTATACGGAAAACTTAAAAGAGAAGTTATTTGCCATCAGGAAAAATTATGACGCACAAATTTATAAGGCTACTCTGAAGTTATTTTATTCTTCTCTATGGAAAAAATTAAGATACGTATATCATAAAGAAAAAATTATATAAAAGTTATAACAAAGAAAGAATGTTTGTCTTTTTAAAGGAAACATTACAAAGTGTATAGTACCAAAACTTTAAAAGAAAGGAAAAATTACCGAATAATGATATGAAAGAGTCATTATTGTTTTTTATGAAAAAAAAGAACAGAAAAACTTTATCTAAGAGAGAATATGAAAATATTATAAAGTGGTCATTGGAGGAATGCTTGATTTGGAAAATATAAATTTAAATTACTTAAAGAAAATGAATCCATGGATACAGAAAAAATTTACTGAATATTTAAATAAAAGTACCTAGAAGATGCATCGTAAAAATCGCACAGGAAAATATTAGCAGAAAATATTAGAAGAGAATATGTAGACATTTTTCTTTATGGGATTAATTGATATCCTAAGTAATAATTGTATTAAATATTATGAAAAACCAAGGATTGTCATCTATGAATATTTATTAAACAGAGCAATAATTGTTTTGCCTTAAAATTGAACAAGCAAGAAGAAGAACATTAAGTGACTGAAGAAGAAATAATAAACATTTTTTTAGCTTTAATATGAACGGTTTTCAAGAAAGTTTGATAAAGAAGTACAGTAAATATAGTTTAAATATTTTTACTAATTTATTTTAGAATATAAAATGTTATGTGAGATTAGGGAAAACATATAAACATAAATTTAGTAATATTAAAATTTAAATATAATAGCTTGATAAAATTATAGAAATATTGTTTAAAATAAAGTGTATGGATGTGAATATTATATCTACAAGGATCAATGGGATGGTGAAGCACTACGGAACACGATCGAAAAGATAAAGATCGTTTGGTAATTTTGATATTTATTTATAATGCATAATGTATTTTTTTTAAATCATCTATTGATTAAGAATGAAGTGTGAAAGTTTAAATTATATGTACACATTTTATACAACATTTTAACATATTATGAGATAGGAGTAATTCGGAATATGCATGCAATAATTTATTTAAAGTATATTAATAATATAATTTAACAGAACAATTGTGTGATTCTTTTGAACTTTCATGTGATAAAGTATTCAGATATTTTAAAATAGTTTGTATATGATTAAATATATGAGAAAATAGTAAGCAAGCTTGTCTTATAGAACAGTGGAATAGTTTTGAAATAAATGAATTTTATTATTGTTAGAAATGCAGATATGTATTTGTCGATGTACAGTATAGAAAAATCTTGAGAAATAAGATCGGATAGTGACTTGGAAGTACTAGTGGAGAGGAAACCAAGATGATGTTTTTTTAAGAAATAGGAAAAATAAAGGATTTGGATCATATTTAGTTTTGTGTGATTTCAGTATAGTTAACTAAGCCCTATGACTGAACACATATAGTTTGGACAGTGTTTTGCATATCTTTAAAACTTTTTGATGTTATAATAAAGCTGAAGAAATAGCTTTAGCATTGTTCCTATAATAGAGGTTGGTAGACAGGTAAAGGTCACTCCTCTATAGTGTCTTTTAACTCACTGTGCCATGATTGTCAAGATATATGACGAATAATATTCTAGTTGTATTTTGATCCTATGCATCTATCTTCGCTATCCTTATTTTGTGAATCTGCATCGGTCAGAAAGATATTTTCAAAGAAATAATGAATAAAATAGAACTGAAGATATGTTATCGTTTGTGTAAGAATAGTTTATTTGCTGGAATGTATAAAATTGTGTAACTTTAAAATTGAAAGTCCAAAATATCATAAAGAGAGAAAGAATCATATAATACATTGTAAAATTAATTCAGAAATGAATATAAGATTTTTGAAAAGAAATCTAAACCAAGTATTTAAAAGTGATAATAAAATTTGAATGAATTTTTTGTTAAAATAATATTTAGAAAATAAGTATTGCATATTTATTAAGAAAATAGTTCAATAAGGTATAATAAACATATACTTGTGCATGGTATGTTAATAGTTGTAATTATATCATCCGAAGTAAGGCTTGAATGAGAATATTAGGATTAATAAACATCGGATAATGAACAATAAAAAACCTAATACCGAATGTAGAATAATGTTTTGACTTTGTAAGATTCCATACAACCAATATAAAACTAGAATTTTATTGTTTTGTAGAATTTTTACTACGAATGTAAATTTTGTAAAAAATATAATTTTAATAATATTAGGGATGCAAAGTGTTTGTGATAAGCATATAAAAATGCATTTTGTAGCAAGCTAACCATAATAATAAATCAAGTAATAATACTGTATTTTCTTAAGTGTTAAAAAGATAAGATTTAACTAGGAAAAATAAATAGTATTTTGGTTTCATTTTATAAACTAATAAACTAAGTTGAGATAGGAGAGTAAGGGATATCCAATGTATATAGTGTAAAAATATTGTTAATTTATTTATGTTGTTAATAAACTTTGTTTTTTTAAATTTATTTTAAAGTTTTGTGTCCGCGTTGTTATTTCTCCACATGGATGCATGAAATCACGATACATTTATAATTGAAACAGACATATAGATTTTGCACAAAAGGTAAACATAAAAATGTTATAATAATTTTGAGAATTTATTGATATGTTAAAATTAAAAGATCATAATTTTATATTATTTATTGGTCATAAGTCGGTTGCCACAATATTACATTAAATTATATGCTAATGTTGCCACACGTATTCTGTTGTCAGATTATTAAAATACTACCACGTACGTATTTATTTATTTCATTTAGGAAGAAATAAGATTATATTATATTATTATTGTTATTATTATTTTTATTATTATTAGTTGCTGTGTAGTAGATTATGACATAAAATTCCCTTTTCATATTTTACTACCGTAATTTTAAATTAGTTAGAATACAATTTATGAACCTGAGATTTTATTTATTTTACTTCATTTTATTTAATTGAGCTAGATTCTTGTTATAAAGAAGATTAAGATATGATTATTATTTTAATCATAGTGAAGAGAGCTCGGAAAGTCGTAAGAATACTATGAGTTAGTTATTTGGGATAGTAAGTAAAAAAGGGGAATAGTGTTCTTATGCCATTGAGGTAGTATCGTGTGGATAATGTCTCAATGTAGTCTATCTCGTTCCCCGTATTGTCACTCCATGTCTCATGAAAATAGTAAATATTTGTTAATTCATTTTAAAAATTGAACCGTATTTGTATTTTAAAAATTAGAGCTAGTAATCATTTTAATTAATGCTGAATATTTCATTTATTTATTTGTTAACTGAGCTAGAACCCGTAATATTCGTAATAAACAATATATTTTGGGGTGAGGATGCGCGGGGGGAGGTTAGAATATATATATATGTATATATATATATATATATATATATATATATATATATGTATATATATATATATTTTTAAAGATACAAACATTTGTTTTCCATTCTACTTTCTTTTTTGTAGTCAAAATTTTAAGTTGTTTATTTTTGTGCCCCCTTTTAGCTTAAACTTTAAAAATCAAAGAGTTCACGATCAAACCTAATATTTATTTTTTAAAACTAAATGTATTACTTTTATAATATACATGGTTTTACAAATCCTTTAGGTCAGTTTCAACTTTAAAGTTATTACTTTTTATTTTATATTAACAAGATTAATATTGTTTTTTTACTTTTATTTCTGGATTAAACAAAGACAAAATTTCATTCATCATTCATTCAAAGTCACTTATTTTAACATTTTTTTTTGTTTTTTATTACTGGGATTAAAGGGTTATCTATGAGTGGTATTTTTAATCTGTATTTTGTGATTAAAATTGTCAGTATCACAACCAGATGTGACTTGTTTATTGTTATTGCTCAAATATGTTTGCATAGAAACATAGCAGTGCACAACTTATTAAAAGTCAGTACTTTTGGAAATATAAAGTTGAGATGATATTAATTAGGCATTATTAACATTTTACCTTATATTGAATTTTATTTTCACAATGGCATTATTTAAATTGGCTCCTGGACAATGACTTAGACTCTAGTAACATACGGAATCTGTTCTTTTTAGTATGACAACTTTAATTTACTCCTGAAAAACTAAATATGATTCACAGATGAAACTAACATTCATTAAAAATCAGGTGATCATTTCATTTTGGTAGTAGCTGCTGATCTATCTGAATGACCATTTATTTCTGACATCACTATATACATCTTTTGCAATTTTAATCTAAAGAGAGTATGTTTTTTGTGCTCTTATTTTGCATGATTTGTATTGATAAGAACATGTGTATTTTTTTATTTAGTAACTATAATCATACTCAAATATTTCAGAAAAAAAAATATTATAAATGGACTTTCTTATTATATATAGTTGCTAACATGGAATATAATACCAAGCTTAATTTCAAGTTTAAAAATATCATGGTGGGCATGAATCTGCATTTTAATGAGAAATAGGCATTTTAATCATCATATTTAATGTATAGAATAAAATTATTAATGAATATAGTTCATTACAAAAGAAATAAGCTCTATATATTTACCATTTTAAAAAATTATTTTCACTTGACATATATAAACATATATTGTAAGATTAAATATCCCTTTAGAATATTAGAAATTAATGTCATTTATTATCATCATATTGATTAACTAGTTTATACTTTATATCTTTCATCAGTAAGAAAATTGAATTTATGCACATATGCATCTAAAGCTATCTTCATTTTTTATACTAATGAGCTAGTAATATGAATATCAAAGAACATTAAGATTTGAAACAAAAATCTTTTTTTTTGCATTATTATAGTGATGTCCTACTAATTCAATAACTATATATTCCAATGACCTTTATTTTCTGATAATTATAAGCATCTTTCTCATTTTGTACACTAAATATATCATGCACTAACAAAATCATGATAAGCATATTTTCACCCTAACATTAAAATGTCATGCACTAACATAATGATATAATTTTCCCAATTTACATTTAATAATTCTTTAAGAAACCATTTCTAACTTCACATTTACAGAAATTAAATGTAAGGATTGCATTTTATAAAATAAACTTTGTTTAACCAAATTATAACATGTTTCTTGTGATTTTTTAATTTTAATTTTTAAAATTTTGTTATGATTTATTTTTATTTATAGAAATATTTTCAATGTATATATCATAAATGTCAAAAGAGATTCCAGTTATCATTTTCCATAGCAAGAGTTTTAATGTATTTCTCAGTTTTAACTCATTGAGACCACTAATCTAAATGTTAAAGCTGCTATTTTTTCACCATTTTTGTAAGTATTTATTTGAAAATATAAAGATTGAAATGTATTTAAAATTTTTGTTAGGTTCCATGTATGTTGAATAAATCTTTAGTAAGTTTATTTTGATGTTTATTTACTTACAAATACAGCAAATCAATATATAATTTAAATTAATTATTTTCAGATTATCTTGAATTTGGGATCAAATTTGTATTATGAAGGGGCATAATTTAAACTAACAAAAAAATTAAATATGACCAATTGTCAAGCCTTAATTATATTTCAAAATGTATGTGTTATTCAATCATGGCAGAAATTTTCTATTAACTTATTACTTAACATAATTCCTACAAAAATTTTCCTCTTAACTTCTTTAAATTAAATCTGAATCCCACATGTATCCTTGGTAATAATGACCCAAAGATAGGATCTATATTTTAGAAACCAGTCCATATTTCTCATACCTATAGGAAATTTGTATTTCTCAATCAAATAATTAATCTTAAACAATTAGCCTTTGAGAAAAGTATTAAAATTGTTAATTTTTTTAATGCCATAGAAAATTTTAAACACTCTTTTTAAAACTATATTGGCTTCTCACTGTTCTGTAAGTTTAGCAAAGCAATAGAATCTTTTTCAATAAATAATAAAGAATGATATAAAGTTAATTTTTTTTATTCTCTAAAATATTTACCTGATAGTGCTATAAAAAAAATTGTGAACAATATTTTTTAGATTTATACATTATTTTAGGAATGACATAAATTATACTTTCATCTGCATTCATTGAATCATTTTATCTGCCCTCAAATACTAGTTATAATGATTATATTTTTAGAAGTTACAGATCATATATTATTTTTACTGCACATATGTTAATATTAATTGCATAATTTGCATATTCAAATTCATAATCTCAGGGGGGGGGACACAAAAAATGAAGGAAATGACTAAAGAATATAAAGTTAAAATAATAAAATTAAAAAGATAGAAAAATGGAGATAAAATAACTGTGGATAAAATTAAGTTGAAAAATTTGTTTTAAAATAAAAATAAAAGCAGATAAGTAAATTTAATGCACAATTACTATGGATTAGCTAAAGAATAAAAATGTGATTACATATGATACGCAGTCCATTTGTCACCAATTATTGTGGATTCATAGATTTAATATAAAAAAGCTCAGTTGAACAAATATTAAACAGGAAGACTTTTACAAAAAATGGATTTGATCTAAAGGTTGAAATTAATAATTGTTAGTTTAGTATCTTTTGTTTTGATTGTCTCCATATAATATTACTGTCATAAACTGAGATGACACAAATTTCAAAATCATTGAGTAACCAGAATCCATCTGTATACAAATGTAAAAAACTGCTATTTCCCCACACTTAAATCAATAATAATAATGGCCAAAATTAACGTTGCTTGTTTAACAAGCTTCACTCAAGAAGTTAGATATAGTCAATTCAGATGGAAATTCATAAATCATATTCCATTATTTAATATCATTATTATTATGGCGCAAAAAGATAGCGTGGTATTGGTTGTCAAATCTAATTGTAGTATCTTCTTATTGTTGGATTCATACTGATATCATTTACTTCTAATCATACTGGTACTAGAACTTAATTTAATCAATACCATGATCCAGTCTTAGGTTCAGATAATTATGAGAATGAACACTTTTACTATAAACTGTTGGATGGCATTATTACAGAAATACCACTAAAGCATTGATAGATTTTAGAGACTTTAATGCCTTGTTAGTAAGAAGTAATAAGACTTTTTGTCCAAAAGTTATTGGAAATTCTAATGCATTCAGTCTAACTATTTTGGTTGTACACATCATATGAATTAGACTTTCATAAACACTTTGGATAGACAGAAATACCACTACAAGGAAACATTGATGCATCAATGCTCGAAAACATTAACATATAATATATTAAATTATGGTTATTAATCCCCGAATACAAGAGTTCACATCCACATGAGCACATACAAGTTCAGATTGTCAAAGAGTTTATACATTAGTATGCTCTGAGATTAGAATAATTGTTTACTCATTTTTCAAAAAATATACTATACAAACTAAATTTCAATAGCTCATCTAAACGTTAAAATTGGTAATTTCTCATCTTTGGTGATGTTATATTAATGAAAGCATAGGATTCTTTAAAAAAAGTGTGTTCTGAATACAAATAAATCTGCTTTTGATCACTAAAAATAAATTCATCGGTTGATTTTCACAACAGTGGTGATTAGTGTTTTAATTACAAAAAACATATAGCATTCTTTGCTAGAAAAAAATAATTATAATTAAATAGAGCTCACAAGAATTCATAAAATCCAAAAGTAAAAATTCAAATAATTTAACAAAAAAACTTAAAATGATTAATGAATTAAAACTGCAATGGAAAGGTATCCAAAATGTACTGATCACCAGTCATTCTAGACCTTTTTTGATACATTGGAAACAACCCATTGACATGAAAAACAATTATCACAATCGTATACCACTCTTCTACATGATGATAATAATATGTTGGAGCAGCTTTAACTAAAGAAATGGTGATTATCTTTTGAATATGGTATTGTGACAGTCAGATGATGTGTGTAGATTTAACCCAGTTCGAATACTAAGTGAAAGTACCCTCAAGGTCAACCATACGCGAGATATAAATCAAGAATACGTATGACCTCTGCCCATTCGCCTGTTCTCGAGGCCTGATCACAAACAAACAACACCATCTGAGCCAAGCATAAATTATTTTTCAACCGACCACAAAGCTTAGCAACAGCGGTAGAGACATGGACGGAAATCCTAAAGAGCTAAAAGCTAAATGTGTAAAGTACATAAAAAGATGTGTTGGTGTTTGCGTTACGCGTGCCTGGATCATTGAAAAGTAAAAATAAAGCATTTAACATGCTACAGAAACTCAAGTTTTTTGATAATTAAAGAATGTTTAAGTAATAGCTTTAAAATATGAATAAGGCTTTAATGGGCCTCGCTATTCCCTAAATTACTGCAACAAACTAATTAGACAATAAAAAGAAAACAAGTTAATAGGTTTGCGGTCAAATTCTTTTCTTCCCAATTTTATAAAAAAAATTTCAACTTCGATCTTCTCATTAAAGTCTGATAGATAATAAAAACCTTTCGCCAAAGCATTTCTTATGGCTTTCGTAAAAACGTCGTTTAAAATTGACTTAGAACGTATATAGCTAAATCAAATATACGTGATAAGCAAATGGTGGACAAAAAGAGGTGTTATCAAAGAGATCAAGTTGGCACACAAAAGAAACTGACTTGGATTTAATTAACAACATAAATAAAATTGGAAAGAGATTTCAAATGACAAAAAGTTAACTATTAAATTTAACCGTAACTGTAAATACTAAATATTTACAATGGTTAGTAAGGAAGAATAGCGAAGGTAAAAAGGGTTACATATAGCTAGATGATCCCAAAATATATTTAAGGTTAATTCATAAAAGGTTTAAATAGCAAAGACATATATTTCAATACAACAATAAAAACAATATGAATCAAAAGTAGCATACGGAGATAGTTTAATATAGTAGATACAATGAGCCGTCTCCTTTTTCCTGATGTTTCCACAAGGCCCGTGGTTTGATCCGAATGACGATAGGTGTTTGTCTGGACAATGAAAATATGAAGTATGGCTTCCATGAAAAGTTCTCCAGACACAGCATAGAGCTTATATGAGTATTAGAGCTGGATGTTAAGGCACTTTTGTCCCCGCTAGACGGCGATAGGCAAAGCTATGATTTGTCAACCCAAGCATATCCATTTTCCTCAAAATACGGTTGGTTGGAGCAGGTTCCAACTTCTCCATTGTTTCAAAAATGACAGCTGTATAATTTTTTTTGAAGCACAAGCTAAATGTGAAGGCAAATCTGACGGATTTCTCCCATGAAAATCTGAATTTAATTCTCTCCAGAAAACTTGGAAATAAAACAGCAAGAAAAATCTTAATAAATTGCCTTCACAAGCAAACTGTGAATTTAACTGACTTTTCAAAAAGAAAAGTCTAAATCATAAAAAGTCTGAATACTAATCTCTTTTGTTCTCCTACTATTTATACTTTCTTGCCAGCTACCTTTCCATTGTTTGTATGATCTGAGATCTTGATAAGCCTCCCCTTGCTGCTTTGTTTCAAAACAACACGTTCTAAAAAATAAATCAATTTTTTACTCTAACTTCTTACTTTAACGTTGAATTTTATTAATTAAAAAGCAAGAAAGAAAATGCCATCTTTAATTAGACTTGAACGGCTCACTAATTAAAATATACATTCTTTCAGAAATGTTGGTGGCTTATCTCAAAATCAAATCATACTAAATATTTTAATAAAATTTGAACAAATATATTATTATTTTATTAAATAGAATAAGCATTTTATTTCAGCAGAACTTAGAATTACCTTACATAGGATACGCTAGATGTATATATATGTTTGACTAATAGGTTAAGCAATTTTTATCAATAGAACATTCATATATATACGCTAGATGTATATATATGTTTTAATTAATAGGTTAAGTAATTCTCTTTATCAATAGAAGTATAGAAATTATTTAATAAAATATTTAACTGTAATACACATTTAACAAGCATAATTATTTTTAACTCTAATGCAAACCCTGCTGATATTGAACTATAAACTTAATTCTTAGGCCTGCAATACTAATTAAGTTTATAGGAAGATAGAAGTATGAATCAGACTTCAGATCCATTGCTTCA
>JAQFVV010003397.1:0-11373 GCA_028023455.1 Epiperipatus broadwayi | reverse complement strand
GTATTCCTACAATTTCTAAACATGATCACTTAATACTTTTATTTATGAAAGCAGACTTAAAAATTATTTTTAACTTTTTCAGTGCATTAAAATAAATCTACTTTTTAGTTTTTTGTAATTCCAGAAATTATAAATAAAAAAAGATTAAATTGTAGTTTAATGACGCTAGATGTCAAGCGTGTAAAGAATAATAAATTCCAAATAAAATCAAAAATTTGAATATTTTGGGTTTTTTTTTTCTAAAATTGTTTGTGAGATCTAATAAAATATTTTGTCATTTAGAATACATCTTTATGAAAGTTCCTAAATATGAAATTGTGAAGTTAGTGAAAATTGAATTGCAGGATTTATCAGATAAACAGATGGACTCAAAACAGAATAAGTTAAATAAAAGTAGCAAATTCTCCTTACAGAAGTGCCAGCCATGAACCCATAGTAATTAATGGATGCTAGAAAGTTGTTGCATAAATTTCCTATCTAATGCCTATTCATCAAAAACCCCAGACGTTTTTTACCTTGTGGCTGTCATCAGTAAGGAGTTTGGAATCTGAAAGGACTGCACCTAATAATAATATAACTGAGAAGTGACAATGCAAATTACAGAGAAAAATAAATATTTAAATGATATAAAACATAATCTCTGAGGATTTCAAGAACATTTATTTTATTAATAATGATAAACGCTGATGTAGAATTTTTCACTTATTCACTAAGTCAAGGTAGCTCATATAATAATTAGAAATTAGAACTGGAATTTAAAAGTATAAAGAATAGGGAAAATCCACAAAATGATGGAATCTTTGTGTTTAGTTTAAAAGAAATAGATTAAAAAATTAAAAAAATATTGGCAGCTATATGTGTATATACATTGATTAAATGTTTGTTTGAATATTTGTGTTGGTAACAGTTACTTATGGTTATATATTGGATGATTTTTTTCATATAGTTTATTTGTTATTTATATTTTTTTAAATACATTCAACTACTATTAATAAAACCCAAGTTAGTATAAAATACTTTGTATTAGATGACATTATTCTTCTTTCTTCATCATCCAACTGGCCTGGCTGGTGACAGTACTAGCACAGGAATTGAATTGATGATCTTTAGCTTTGTGAAAACTGAATTTAAAACATCTTTTGTTGGAGATTCTAAATATTTTGTGGGGCTAATCAACAACATAAAAATAGAATTGACTTCTTAGTAAACTTTGGTATGCAAAGTTTACTCCCAAATATATTTAGTCATGAAGTATTATTTTCTGTAAGAAAAAAATAAAGTAAAAATGATAGTTTTCTTCTGACAAAATGAATGTATGGCTATGGTTTCACTTGTATGACCCTTGACTAGCATTGTTTATGAGGAAAAGTTGAAACCACATTCATAGGTCTATTTCCTGATCAGATAATATATTTCTGTAATGTTTGGAAATTATTTATGAACTTTGATTATAAAAAAAAAAAAATAGGGAAAAATCAGTATAGATAAATATGCAAAAAAAGAGGTGTGTGTGTGTTATTTTTGGTAGAATAGTGTAGTTACTTAGATATTATTTTAAATTGAATATTTATAAAATTACCCTGATAGCATTGTTTTTGGTTAAACTAGCAACATTTGAAATATGAAAAAAGAATAATAACACTTAAGTTTTATTACGGCTTGTTTATTATTTCTTATACTTGAATATATTGGAAAAGTATAAACAAAGTTTTTTTTTTTTTTATAAAAAAAAACAATTCAACTAGATGATGGAAATATTTCTGCATAGGAGTATAAGAAAAATATATAACAAATAATACATAAGAAAAGTAAAAAATAAGATTTTGTAAATGATTTAAGATGATTTGAATGTCAGCCAATTAAGATTAAAGATTTTAAAATATTAAGGCAAATTTTAAAGAAAAGATAATAATGAGTATTAGTTAATATATTGTATTGGATTTATGAATAATAATGACATTTGATTCTATCTACATTTTTTGCTGTGATAAAAACAGTATGACACCCTGAGCCATGAAAATCTCAATTATTGAGTAGTGGTTTTAGACTATCTGAATATAAGATACAATGATACAATCTTAACATTTTTACAGCAATTTTATGAAAAATATTTTGTGCTTAAATCATCTAGATTTTGTAGATGGTATGGTATTTTATAAATATCTTGTATAAATTCTTATTAAATGAAAAATAATCATAGAGTAAAACTTGTATGAAATTTTTTTCTATGATTATATATATATATATATATATTGTATCCTTACCAGAGAGACGGATCCTCTACTAACTAATAACTCCACCAGTTCTAGCTCAGCTGAATTTCTACATTAAAAAAATTCTAGCATTGCATATCTAATATAAATTATATAAGTCCTAATAAATTGTTTAATAATTTATCATTACAAATCATGAGACATAATATTTAAATCATCCACTAAGTTACCATCCTTTTTAAATTTAAGAATATACCAAAAAGTATATCCTCAATGGCATAGGAATATCAATACATACTGTGTCACTAAAATATTTATGATACTTCCCAAACTCACACTTGAGAAAATAAATTATATTTAATTTTAACATTTTTTAAATTAAATATAACTATAACACTATTATATATTTACTTATCTAATAAAATATTTCTTTCTCTTCTTCAATAATATTTTAAAACTCAATTAAAATCTCAAGTTATTATTATTATTTTTTTAAATAAATTAATTGATATAACTAAATGTAATGAGGGATTTTAGTACATCGAGCTATATAAAATAATAATAATCAAGAAATAAATATACACCTGGGTCTCGTTTTATGCGGTAGATAGGTTCCTCAGAAAACGCGCACAAAAGAAATTGCACAAAAATAGACTAAACTTACCTTGAAAAATGGGGAATACATACTGTAATTTTCCAAAAATTGTATAAAAGCAAAGCAACAATGTAAAATTACTTTAAAATTCACATAAAAAAAAATAAAATAAAATATGACTAATAAAAAATTTCAAATTTTAAAAAAAATGATACAAGACAAACTTTTTTTATTAACTACAGTATTTAAATTTATTCAAAACAATATATTTTTATGCATAATTTACATTTTTTTCATACATGTACGGTGTTTTAATCATTATTGCTATTTGAGACATCAGATTTGTGATGTAATATGATGTACTGTGGCTTCTCCTTAAACGAAGTCAAGAATATCTCAGCAATTATGCCCAGATAAACCTGTTAGCCACTTTATTTTTTATTCCCCACTCTAAGTTTTCCCATATTCTGCTCCATCCCATTTCCACAATATAATCTTTGTCAACTTACAAGAGGAAATACAACTAGTGCCAGCTTCATTTTTTTAAATTGGTCTTATAGTGGATTCACCCAAACTAAAACATTTCCAATCACTATTGATCCTTCTCATTTCACTAAGCAATCTAAAATTGAAATTTTTGTTTCCAAAGAAATTCATTTTCTTAGGTATTTTTTCCTCTCTATTAGGGTAAACTAAAAGTTTAAAATAAAAATAAGAACTTAGACTTACGATAATAAAAAGATACCAACTCACCTTGTTGGGCAAAATTTAATTAAAACTAACAATTAAAAATTAAATTCTTATTTTTGTCTTTAATTTTTTAGTTTTCAATTCCGTTTATAAATCAAATTTCATCGTTTCAGATCACGTTACATAATTTTTAAATTGTTAATTACAATTAAAAATCAGATTTTAATTGTCAAATTTAATTGTGCCCAATGCTGTTACTCACCTTTTAAAAATAAACTTGTGGACACTAAATGATTAATTGATTACATACTCTTTTTTTAAAAAGCAAAAATAGAACGTGATTTAAAATGCAAAAACAATAACAAGCATAGTATAGGCATCTATAATGTTTGAACATATTTACATTATAAACTTGTAAAATTTAATGTGTGTATATAAAATGGGCAAATCCTGATTTTCAGTGAATTATGAACTTCTTTATTGCGTAAAATCTATTATAGTACTATTATAAAGTGCTGAAAATATTGAAATTATTAGATGAAAGTCGAACTCTGATAATGTGCTATTACTTTAAATATGACGTGAGTGCACGAAATTTATAATATTTAAAGTAATAGCGCATTATCGGAGCTTATCTAATGATTTTTATCACATAAAAGAAAACCGCACACAAAGATATTAAGAAGAAACATGAATCGCATAACTTCAAAATCGCATTAAATAAATCTGCATAAAACGAAACCTGGGTGTACTCACTAATTTTTCCCTTTTAAAATTATTTACTAATTTATTTGTAAATTAGACTAAAACCAAGTTAAAATTATGAATTAATAATGATCAATATTTATTATCATAAATAAATTCAAAATCATTTTTTATTATTATGTATTTCAATTTAATCATTTTAATTTTTAATATGGCATTCTAAGTATCAATCTTTACTATAACCAAATTGAGTCAGGTAAAGAATAATTTACATTACTTAATTTTATATTCAATGTAAGATCCTTAACTATCACAATATATTTTTTTTTATTTTATTTAGATTATGTGCAATAATACCCAAATATATTTAATTATTACAATGCATGCATGGTTAGGATGATGCATAATGACTTGGAAATAACAAGAAAAGAGTCTTTAAACACTTAGTTAATTATAAAACAAAATTAACAGTTTATTATGACAACAATATAATAGGAAAAAAACTACAAATATTTAAAAATGTATATTTAACTAATTATAAAATTTAAAAATTAACATTAAAAAATATATATTTAAGAGTAAATATTTTTGCACTTCAAAATTATTTACTATTATAAGATATCTTTCACTTTGAACTTTGTGACTATTAAGCTACTCCTTAATAATTCTATACTAAAAAAAAGAACATATCAATAATGTGGACATCTTATATGTTATCATATTCTACATTTAAAAAAAAGTTTTATCATTATTTATTTATTTTTAATATTCTATAATAGGATCTATAACTTGTTATATGCTTATGTTTATTCTTAATTATAAAATAAATATAATTTAAATATTAAGTATGATATGGTATTCTCTTATATTATTTATAATAATATACATCACAATCAAACTTTATTTTCATCATCATATCTCATAGCACTCCAACATTCATTCTATAAATTGATTTCTAAAAAAATCATCAAATTTTTATTTAAATAATTTTTTAATATTTTATTTGTTCCATATTTAACTCTTCTTGCATTAAATAAATCTTGTCATCACTTCAGTGTCTAGCTATTATTCTTTGCTCAACTATATGATTATCTAATACAATGTAGGTACCAGTATGATATTAGTGATTATAAGTGAGGGATAAACATCTTCTAGAACTATAAGAAATAATGATATCATTGATACATAACTTAAAGCCATATTTTTCTTGTGTCTACCTTAATTTTTATCTTGGCTTCTTTTTTAAGCTCATACAGATTTATAAAAAAAAAAATACTGTCCATGTATCACAAACATACTGACTTACTTTAACTGTATTATACTTAATATATCCCTATCACTACACGATTTCCTAACAAAGCACTTTCCTCAACCACTAATTGTCTATCAAAACACTGTATATATCCTAAAAAAACATTGTAAATAAATGCCATTCATCTTTTCTTAAAGTAATATCCAAACTTATTAATATTACATAGCTTGGACACCAAGAAGATTAAAATAAAACAAACATTGTTTATGATATACAATTTATCATAAGTACACTTAGTTAATTACTTTTGAATTTCTTCAGAGATCAATTCTTCATACATTGTGTAATCATATGCAGATTATAATAACTATATTCACACCTCTGTAATTTGCCATTACATGAATATAAACATAATAAATATATTTTATCTGAATTTTGGTTTGTATTATTAAATATCAATTTCTTATACTAAACCATAGTAAATTAAAGTTACCTTAATCATATATTATTATGATTATTATTGATAATCCATTAGTTGACATAATTTCTTGATGTTATAGAATCATAATAAAAGCAATAAAAATTTTAATTTTTCTTTTTTTTATATATAGCAAAAAAAATCTAAGCTATTTAAATCTTAAAATTATTAAACAATTAATAAAGGATTGGTAATAAATGAAAGTTTGCTAATCTTTCACATGCGTAAACAGTTATTTCAAATACAACCAATCAGATTTTTTTAAACAGCTGTTTCTTAAGAACGATCGGGCATAGACACATGACAGAGATTTTGACAAGAAAAGGTGAAGGTTGATACCAACCTTTTCTAAACTTAACTTTTATATATATAAGCCAGTCTTAAGCATCTTGGCCTGAAAGCTTGAATATATAAACATATACATTTATCATTCATTGTATTATTAATTTAAGATATTACGGCGCGAAATCTCAGATTTACTACACCGCAATTTTTAGATGTTAATATAATTTTTCAGCAACGTATGTAAATAATATTTGTCTAAATCGCATGTTGTTAATAAATTGGTAATAAATGAAAGTTTGCTAATCTTTCACATGTGTAAACAGTTATTTCAAAGACAACCAATCAGATTTTTTTAAACAGTTTAAAAAAATCTGATTGGTTGTCTTTGAAATAACTGTTTACACATGTGAAAGATTAGCAAACTTTCATTTATTACCAATTTATTAATAACATGCAATTTAGACAAATATTATTTAATAAAGGATTGTAAATAACTAAAATTAACTTAAAGACTATATCATATTACAATAAAAAAAACTAAAAGTTTTCTTTCATTCCTTGCGCTGAATAGAATATTTTCAATGGAGAAGCCTGATTTCTATGACGACCAGTTACTAGAGCAGAGATTTTTCTCCTCTTCTTTCCATGCTTTTTCACTGTTCTTTGCAGCATGAATGAAAAACATTAAAGAAATCCAAGAGAAATGTTGATTATCAAAATATAAAGTTCCTATAATAAAAGTTCATTCTTCTTATATTACTGATAAAAACAAATTTCTTCATGTTAATAAATAGGTATTTGTTATTTAATAAGATGTTTATTATTTTTAAAATATTTACTTTCTTTCAGCATTAAAATATTTACTGCAAAATTATACAATTTTAGAAAGTTCTTCAGATCATTCACATTTAATATATTAGTAATTCCAATAATGTTGCTAGTGGACTCTAAACTTTTGGAGTTTTCCTCAAAATTATTTCCATTTAGTATGTTAATAACTTTAATAATTCTTGTCAGTAACGTAAAATTCTAGAGTTTTCCTCCTGAATAATTCATATTTATCATGTGGAAGCAATTATGAATTATTACTTAATCAAAATAATAGTTAGTAAATACATTTTTACCATAAATTAGTCAGCATTATATCTTTCCTCTTAAAATTATCACTCTGCTAAAGTCACTGTTAAATTTAAAATAAGAAATGTAAATAGCTTTTCTGAATAAAAGTCCATTTTTATTACTGCTAATTGTTAATGTCAATAAAAAATCTCTGTCATTCAACATATGAAAATGAATAAATAATTCCTTGCATATTCTTTGCATTGTTCTGTAGGTAAACTGGTTTGATATTGAAGCAGTCGGATCTGAGTTCGATCCTAGCTTCATGATGTCTAGTCATAAGCCCACTTCAAACCCTAGTGCTAACCTTAAATTTCCGATGCAGTGGGGCTTTATACATTCAATCCACGTGAATTTTCATAAAGAATAACTTATTTCATAAATGCGTATTAAAATTAATTAGTTTCAGATTTAAATTGATCAATTCTATTAATAAATTCATGATAGAATTATTCATGAATTTATATATTATAACTGCGTGGATTGTGCGTATATATTTGTAAATTTTAAATATATATAATTGTTCGAAAGTTTCATTGCGTCGGGAATGTTTGATTTTATTTTTAAATAATTTGCTAAAGTTTTCTTGATTAAAAGCTACATTTTTTCGATAAGCTTTCAGATTTTCCCTTTTCAAAAACAACAGTTAAAGTTTTATTAATTGGAAAAAAAGATAAGGATTTCCTAATTAAAATAATTTTCTGATTTTAAGAATTCATTTTCTAATTAGAAAATGAATTCAAGTTAATGAGTTTGAAAGCCTTATCGAAGGAATGTATTTAAAAACAACCAGCAAATCTAAAAACATTGATAATGAAAGAAGCGCTAGCCTGAAGGCATCAGAGGACATTATATATAGCTCGGAAAAGTTTGGAGAGGGAGAAGCCATCTTTGTTGTAGAAAAGTGCCAGTAAACTATGTGCTGTTCAAAATTGTGAATTCAAAAATTGTTCCTATCATGGTAAGGGGCTAAAGGCCAGGAATCTGGCTACGCTTCCTGAAGCCCTTTGAGAATCTTCAATGGAGCTGCTAAATTTTTTCCGGACAAATCAGGCTGCCAAAATCAAATAAAATGCTGTTCAAGTAATCAATCAAATGGTGCGTACGTTTTTACCAACTCGGACATGTAACCTAAGGATCCAGCCCGAAAGAAATGGGTAATATATTTCCATAATGAACCTTAAACTTTCTGGCCAGTTCCAAACTTTACTTTACACTCCCTTTAAGAGCTCTTTTCATTCTATAAATGTAATAATCTCTGTGTAAACTTACTTTTATTTATGCTATTATATCGTAATTCTCTCAACCTCTAGTCTTTAACTTTCCTTTCTTACGTGGCAGTTCATTTATTTTATTATGTATATTTATTGATTAAATTTATTAATGTTATTTTTAATTATATACCAATAATCCTTCGACTCGATGATCTCCTTCATTTCCGTTGCCTTATACAAGTAATATAAGATTAATTCTGATAGTTAATTCTCGCCCATTAGAACTAGATTTATACAGTTCGATCAATCATCGAGTCGAAAGAAATTATTAAATGATTGTTATTTTTATCATTGGCTAATAATAAATTATTAACTCCGCTTCTAATCTATGCCACCGCTATTTTCTCGTTTCACTAATATTTATTTATTCATATATAATCTTAAAATGTTTTTATTTCAAAAGGGCCGATAAAGGAATCAAATATATTCTAATTCAAATTTCTGTTACTCGCTATTAAGATTCAGGAAGGGCACAATGATTGGGGCATAATTAATATGATTTACAAATACTTTAAAATAGTTTTCGTTAAAAGCTCGTTTGACTTGAATTAATTGATCAAGTCATCATGTAGAGCATTCTATATGGGTTTTAGTATTCAAACGATGACCATCAAGTCATCATCTTCGAACATTGCTGACGTAGGGCAATCTTCCACTCTGTTACGCTGGTCAGTGATCATATTTCTGTTATTTTAAATTATCAAGGAAGAAAGCACTTCCTCTCCTGTTCATATTAGTCAAAGGGCATAAGACTTGTCAGACACAAGCCGCCATAGGACTTCAATTATCAACTAGCTATCATCTTTCAATTTCATTTTATAGCTCATAATTCGTCAGCACCATTGCCTCTCTGTTCCGGTAAAGCCTGCTCTGATGCTCGTAATTCGTGATGAAGTGATTTAAATTAAAATCCAACAAATTCTCCATTATATCTCAAAATAAGTTCTCTAATAAAGATTAAAGTTATGCCCTAAAATACGTATCTTGCTCTTCATGAATGGATTTGCAAATGTGAAAATAAATATCACATTCCTTCGTATAAAATTAGAGTAATAATTTTCTTTACTAATGAATACCTTTATCTGCCTTTTATTTCTTGTTGGGGGCATAGACATAGACTTTCAAATATTGCGTAATATTCATTGGCATATAATAAGGACCGCCACTCGTATTATAATTATAAACTTTGTTTAAGGACTAGAATTAATTAATTTAATCTTTATTTAAAATTCAAACCAAACAAATTATTATTATTAAATATTTTCTAAACACCCTTGGTTTTTTAGTTCTTAATTCTTTCATAATTATTTTAATGTTAATACTCGCTGTCTGTGCTGGCAACCCGAACATATACATATGATTCGATTTAAAATTATCTTAGTTAATTGATTATCCAATATTAGTGTCACTTTAGGGGTCTCTAATCCTCACCAACCGTTGAGCTAGTTTCTTGGCGCATAGCACTGTGCCGTTGATTTATGCTAATCTGAGCTGGTGAGTTGGGTTTGAATTCAGTTTTGGTTCAGCTGAGTTTGGATCCGACTTGCGTTCAGGTGGTGGGTTTTTCAACTGGTACAATATTCAGCAAAGTTTTTTAATCAATGCATTTTTATCTTCAGAAGTAGATTTTTTCATACATTACCATAGGTTCCTAGTGGGCTCATGTAGTACACGAATGAAGAAAATTTATTTTTCTATTCCATGTTTAAATGACTATCTAAACATTTTAGAATACTTTCCATAATTTTATAAGTTATTAATACTACTTTTTAATGTTGAAATAATAAAATTTAAATTAAATTTAGTCTTAGATTTAAAAAATAAAAGGAATAGTTTTATTCCTCTGAAAATTTTTTGATTTTACCCCTCTTCACATCTGCTCACATGTATTTATAGGAAAAATCTTCCTATACCTGATTGGTCAATTATTTCCAGATTTTTGCTAAAATTTATATATTAATTATTTTTACCTAGTCTTTTAAAATAATTTTATAATGAATTTTATTAAATAATATTTTTTTAAGTTTTATTAATGTAACATTTTAATATATCTTTTAATAAAAATACTTTATTTCAACTTAAATTTTTAATACATAAAAATTTATCATGTTATTATAATAATTATTTTGAACACTTTTATAAAATTAATATAGTCAAATAAAATTTAACATTTGTTGTTTAAACAGAGGCAAAACTCTCCATACAGTAGCACCATTCGGTGCAAGCCAGGGTAACCAATGGATGCATAAAGATTTGTATATAAAATCCTTATCTAATACATACTCATCCAATATCCCTACTAGGTGCAGTGCTCTCAGATCTAAGGCTCTTCACTGATGAAAGCTAGAAACTAGTCTTGGGATATTAGATGAGTAAGCACTAGATAGGGATTTTATGCACAAACCTTTCTGCATCCATTGATTACTCTGGCTTGCACTGAATAATATTATTGTATGGAGAGTTTTGCCTCTGTTTAAACAGCTTGTGCAGCTATAAAAAATGGTGATCATGTGATATTTATTGGTTTAATAAAGAATTATGATCATGTGATGTTTATTGTTTAAACAAGTAATAAATTTACTTTAGGAACAAGGAAGCAAAATGTAATTAATAGTTACATGAATGTGGGTGCACACATACCAACACACATTTATTTCACCATTATTTAAATAATTTAAGATAATAATTAAATAGCAATTTTAAATTAGACTATAAATAATTACAAATTATTAATTTGAATCATTATGACTATTGATTTAACA